>CM055126.1:52200230-52319959 GCA_029206835.1 Rana muscosa
ACATGGGCCGTGGTGTATCTCATTCCTCTCTCCCAGGTACCCCTAGACAACAGCCGTGTAACCGATAAAGCTAGAGAGAGAGTGAGGTCGCTACACATTATATATATATATATATATATATATATATATATATATATATATATAATTTATTTATTTATTTAAAAAAATTATATAATAAAGAATTGTATAAAATGTATATATTATTATTTTACTAAATAATTAAATATATATAATATAAAATAATGAGGCTGACTAGGTTCTGTTTTTGCCACAAGAACAGGCCCAGGTAAGGTGGAAGAATCTTCTGTTGCCCTCGGGAGCCATTTAAAGCCCATTGTACCCTTAAAGCAGATCGAAAGTCTTTTTTTTTTTTTTGTGCTGACAGGCAGGCAGTATGTCTGTTCTGTCATATAAATGTTCTTTCCCTGGCTGTCAGCACTTTTTCCTGTACACGGAGTCATGTATGCACAGCTTAATGTACAGTCTCTGCACGGTTCTGCGCCAGGGAAAACACCACCTGTGTGCATACACGGGGTGACATCATCCTAGGCCAGCCAATCAAGATGACCGAAAGGCCGAGTTTCTGGGTCTGTACACCTGCACTTTTTCTTTCCTCATAGTAAACCCTTGATTTTAGTGAGGGGGGGGGGGGGGGATGGGGAGTGATGTAGGGGTTAATATAATATCCTACAGAAAAAAAAAAAAAAAAGTTGAAGATGAGGGGATCCTTTAAGAGGAAATTGGAAAATTTGTGTGTATAAAAGCTTCTATCCCTTGACCATTTAGCTCCACTAGTGGGGACGAAACAGGTCTGTATGTTGTGTTTTCTGAGATGCTGGAACAATAAAGCTGATTTTTAGCTCTTTGGAACCTGCGCTGCAGATATTACTTAATCATTGAACACAAAAGTGTAAATAGGGAAAATACTGTGTTATAGCCACTAGATGGAGCTGAGGAGCTTCCTATGATGGTGCCATCTAGTGGCCATACTGCAGCATTTCCCCTATTTACACTTTTTTCAATGAATACCATTCGTTCTGTAGAAATTACAGCATAACATTCAATAAGTCCCATTGCCACAGAACAAATTTACATGCGGTTTTGTTGGATGACCGTTATGTGATTTTTTTAAAAATTATAAATACACCCCATAGTGTTTGTGGCTAATCACATGCAGTGTTGTTCTACACTTAAAGCACAACTCCATCTTTTATGGTTTTATTTTAAAGCGGTTGTATACCCAAATTTTAAACTTTTACCTACAGGTAAGCCTATAATAAGGCTTACCTGTAGGTAAAAAGAATATCTCTTAAACCTGTACGGTTTAGGAGATATTCCCCTCGCAATGAGCCGCTGAATGCAGTGGCGCATGCGCAGCGGGGATTCTCGGCTAAAGGCCGGCAGCTGCCGGACCTTGCCGACGCGCGGGAGTGACGACATCGCCGCTCCAGCCACTCACAGAGCTGGAGCGGCGATACCCGGAAGACACGCCGAGGCAAGATGACATCTCCCTCGGCGTGGACCAGGTAAGTTCCCGACGCCCCGTTCTAAGGTAAGTATTTCATAATGAGCTAGTATGCGGTGCATACTAGCTCATTATGCCCTTTGCCTTACAGGTATGGAAAAAAAAATACAGCAGCGGGTATACAACCGCTTTAATATGATTAATGTTCTTGTTAAAAATTGTTATATTTACAGTCATGGCCGAAATTGTTGGCACCTCAGACATTTTTCCAGAAAATCAAGTATTTCTCACAGAAAAGTATTGCAGTAACACATGTTTTGCTATACACATGTTTATTCCCTTTGTGTGTATTGGAACAAAACAAAAAAAGGGAGGAAAAACAGCAAATTGGACATAATGTCACACAAAACTCCAAAAATGGGCTGGTCAAAATTATTGGCACCCTTAACTTAATATTTGGTTGCACACCCTTTGGAAAAAATAACTGAAATCAGTCGCTTCCTATAACCATCAATAAGCTTCTTACACCTCTCACCCGGAATTTTGGACCACTCTTCCTTCGCAAACTGCTCCAGGTCTCTCTTATTGGAAGGGCGCCTTTTCCCAACAGCAATTTTAAGATCTCTCCACAGGTGTTCAGTGGGATTTAGATCTGGACTTATTGCTGACCACTTTAGAACTCTCCAGCGCTTTGTTGCCATCCATTTCTGGGTGCTTTTTGATGTATGTTTGGGGTCATTGTCCTGCATGAAGACCCAAGATCTCGGACGCAAACCCAGCTTTCTGACACTGAGCTCTACAGTGCGACCCAAAATCCTTTGGTAATCCTCAGATTTCATGATGCCTTCCACACATTCAAGGCACCCAGTGCCAGAGTCAGCAAAACAACCCCAAAACATTATTGAACCTCCACCATATTTCACAGTAGGTACTGTGTTCTTTTCTTTGTAGGCCTCATTCCGTTTTTGGTAAACAGTAGAATGATGTGCTTTACCAAAAAGCTCTATCTTGGTCTCCTCTGTCCACAAGACGTTTTCCCAGAAGGATTTTGGCTTACTCAAGTACATTTTGGCAAACTGTAGTCTTGCTTTTTTATGTCTCTGTGTCAGCAGTGGGGTCCTCCCTGGGTCTCCTGCCATAGCGTTTCATTTCATTTAAATGTCGACGGATAGTTGGCGCTGACACTGATGTTCCCTGAGCCTGCAGGACAGCTTGAATTTCTTTGGAACTTGTTTGGGGGCGGCTTATCCACCATCCCGACTATGCTGCGTTGCAACCTTTCATCAATTTTTCTCTTCCGTCCACATCCAGAGAGATTAGCTACAGTGCCATGGGGTGCAAACTTCTTGATAATGTTGCGCACTGTGGACAAAGGCAAATCTAGATCTCTGGAGATGGACTTGTAACCTTGAGATTGTTGATATTTTTCCACAATTTTGGTTCTCAAGTCCTCAGACAGTTTTCTTCTGCTCTTTCTGTTGTCCATGCTTAGTGTGGCACACACAGACACACAATGCAAAGACTAAGGCCCCTTTCACACGGACGGTCCGTTCAGGTCCGCCTGTCAGTTTTTTAGGCGGACCTGAACGGATGCTCCATGTAGCCCTATGGAGCCACGGATGTCAGCGGTGACATGTCTGCTGACCTCCGACCCGCTCCGCCAAAGTGTGACGGAGGAAAACCCTGTTTTTCCATCCGTCGGCGGATCGGATGAACACGGACAGACGGTCTGTGTTCATCCGATCCCCCCCATAGGGGAGAGCGGCGCTCTGACAGGGCGGTCCCTGCACAGTGTGCGGAGACCGCCCAGTCATCCGCCGGCTCAGCGGGGATCAACGGAGCGATCCCCGCTGAACAAGCGGAGTTTCACGGGGCGGATCTTCACGGATCCGTCCCGTGTGAAAGAGTCCTAAGTCAACTTCTCTCCTTTTTATCTGCTTTCAGGTGTGATTTTTATATTGCCCCCATCTGTTACTTGCCCCAGGTGAGTTTAAAGGAGCATCACAGGCTTGAAACAATCTTATGCCGCGTACACACTATCAATTTTCCCGTCGGGAAAAATGAAATTTTTTCCTTTGGACGAGAAAAACGATCGTCTATGGGCTTTTTGCCTTTTTTCCCCCCGACGGGAAAAACTGCATTAATCACGACGAGAAAAATTAGAACATGCTATCATTTTTCTCGTCGTGATTCCTGTAATTTTTTTCCGCGGCAGTTTTCCCATAGGGAAACACTGCTGCGGAGCCTACACACAGTCGTTTTTCTCGTCAAGAGAAAAAATGACGGGAAAAACGGCCGTGTGTGGGGGAACAAGCGGTTCCCTCGTTTTTCCTGTCGTGATTCACGGCGGTGTTTTCACCGCCGTGAATCACGATCGTGTGTACGCGGCATTATTTATCCACAATTTTGAAAGGGTGCCAAGAATTTTGACCAACCCATTTTTGGAGTTTTGTGTGACATTATGTCCAATTTGCTTTTTTTGTTTTGTTCCCATACACACAAAGGGAATAGACGTGTATAGCAAAACATGTGTTACTGCAATATTTTTCTATAAGAAATATTTGATTTTCTGGAAAGATTTCCGGGGTGCCAACAATTTCGGCCATGACTGTTTATTATGTAAAAAAAATAATAATAATTTTATTTATATATTATTTATAAGGGGGAAACAAATATAGAAAATAACAATTATAGAATATTAGTAGTGTAGCGGGGTCTTCAAAGTTAGTGGGATACACCTGGGGGTAGAGTGACCCAGGTGTGTAATTATGGCAGGGTTTAGACCCCTTTTTGTTGTTCGTGGAGGATTGGGTGGTGCAATATTCTCCTTTGCCTGTGGGTGGCAGAGTACCTACAGGCTCGAGGTAGAATCACTACCACAGTGCTACCCTTCTTTGTCCCTTCCTGGAGATGGTACGGCTGGGGCGGGGAACCCGCCGTGGTATCGACGGGAGGAGATAAAAGGGGGAGACGCCCTCGCCACGAGGTCTGTCTTCGGGGATCATCTCTTCACGCACCCAGGCACCTTCAGCCTGGGTGCGGGCGATTCAAGGTTCCCGGCCTAGGCACCCTAGGCCTGGCCGGGATGAAGTTGGGGTTCCATCCCAGGCACCTTCAGCCTGGGGTGAGGTACTATTGAGGAGGCCTGGGGCCCGGTGACTTCGACCGGGTCCCGCAAGGGTGAAGTGGTTCCAGGGCGCCCCTTGCGAGGGGACCCGCATCTGAGGTGAGGAGGCTGGGGAGGTCACTCGTTCGAAGACCCGGTGTAGTGTCAACCCGGTGACGGATGGGCCTTCGGTAACTCCCTTGGAGGACCTCTTCCCCTGATAGGGGCCGCAACGCAACGGAGGTATTCATGTCAAGACTCCTGCAACCCTTGGTCATAGCACAGGGGGTGTAGGGACCCAGATCAGTATAGTGCCTCGACCTGCTCATCCCACCGTATCATGCCATCGCATTGCCTGTATGTGGAGATACGAAATAAACCAACAGTTGGACTGTGATCGGTGTATGGACTCTGTTAATGGGAGCAAAGGGTGGTTTGGTGGTTTCTGCACAACAGACTCGGTACATGCCCAGGACACACCGGCCCGAGGAAACATCAGGTATTGGCCTTCACCTCACCCACAGTTATGGGGAGGACGTGGGCCGTAGCGCACCTCCACTCTGTCGCGTGACATACCCCTAGCTAAAGAGGACGGGGTGAGGCCGTTACAGTAGTATTCATATTATGAGAAACCATATATAATTATTGTCATTGCTTCAGCACCGATACAGAGAATATTAGCATGGCCCCTGTGCAAGGATGACACGCAAATTATATAAAAATTGCTGTAAATACTAATATTATTTAGTGTATGTAGCGGGGTGTTCCCCTTTAATGCAGAGAGACTACATTACCCAGAACCCCGTTCGGCAATGTTTCCGCCGCAGAGACTCATGGGAGGGGTTATAAGAGGAGGAGGCGAGGCTGGGCTCGGCCTCTTTGGGACACGAGACTTCAGAGACTGATCCTCCTGTGCGGATGGGTCAGAGTGCAAGGCCTGAAGCCTGAGGTCTTGCGCAGCACCCAAGTGCCTTTCACCCCTCTGCGAGCCTGGGTGGCATCGGACATCGCTTTATTGCAGCATTGGTTGGATCGGGGACCCGATCGCTGGAGAGACTGTGTGTGTGTGTGTGTGTGTGTGTGTGTGTGTGTGAGTGTGACACAGTCGGTGGAAGTTCCCGGATTGGGACCGCAGTCCGGTTGGGTGAGAGGGCGTATGCCCAAACCATATACTGTTACAGTTAATAGGCCTATAGACTGCCGTGGCCCACAAGTTGTTCCTGATACATTCACTGAAGAACCTTATCAGAGCTGAACTCAGTTCGCATAGCAAAGTGTTTATCCCATCTTTACCTTTCCCATTGGATTACAAATTATACTCTGTTAATGTGCACCACCGTTAAAGACCTGCCGGTGAAGAAAAGAACATCATCCCCTACAGACTAAGTTTTAGCTATTTGAACCAGGCCTGGTGGGGTTTTCTAATGTGTTTGGTTACTGCGCCACAGGGCGCCTAACTACCGGTTGCCCGTGTGGCGCACTTATTGCTGTTAGCTTTATATTCATAGTGTGTTAGTGTTGCAGGGCTCTGCTATATATATATATATATATATATATATATATATATATATATATATAATAAATGTTAACCCCTTTCCTAACTAAAGCTTGAGTAAATTCTATACCTATTTCATTTTAGTATTGTCTCGGTGCTTAATTACTCATACAGTATAAGATAGACATTTTGCTGTCAGAACTAGCTGTGCCAGTAGGGGGGTCGAGTACATTGCCGGGGGTTGGCGGAGCTGTCTTCAGGGCCCAAACTAAATCTGCGGCCTTCTTAGTTGGAGGTATCGCTACATGTATATATAAAATATATATATATTTTTATTATTATTTATATAGAAGGAGAATATTATATAAAAATGACTCCTTTATATAGTATGTAAAAAGAGAATAATAATAATGTAATTATTATTTTTCTCCTGTAATAATTATATATTTTTCCCATAATATTAATAATTCTTATCATTGCTAATTTATTTTTTTATTGATATCATTTAGGTGAGCAGAACCTTGAAGCAAGCCACAAACCCGTCTCTTGACTTGTCTCTGACCGGCCACGGACCTTGCAGTCACGTGACCACCTACCGCCAAGGAAACACGGGGGCGTCACGTAAAAAAGTGCTGCCCATCTTGAAGGACTTCCTGAGAAAGATCGACAGCTCCTCCCGACCCATGCAGGTGTTCCAGGAGGCCGAGGACTCCAAAGGACAATCGGGATTCAATGAACAAAGTTTGGACAATCATTTTGAGGTGTTCCCGGCAGATGACGGGGATCAGCCGGACTCCCAGGACAGTTGTGCCGGGGATGAAGCCAAGGGAAGGGACTGCTGGGCCCGTTTCGGGAAACAAATGGAGGATGGTTTAGAGGATGAAAACTCCTTCCCACCTACTCCTATGAACAGTCTTGTGGAAGGTTGCCCCTTGGACCGAGGTCTACCGAAACTGACGGCGGAAGCCATCTTAGAAAGGATTAGCCGTATAACTGTTGGGGATTCGGAGGGAAATTCAACAAATGGGAGCCAATGATAGGGTTTTAAAAAAACGGGTTCCTGACAATAATATAAATATATATCTCTCGAGGTACTTCTCAAACAACAATGCAATTTTATCTTGTTTGATAGTAGCGCACCAAATTCTGGTTTTATTTTGGAATCATGATTATGGGGAACGTTCTATATGTTTTACAGAGGAAAAAAAAAATGTATAGAGAAGAGGAAAAACTGCTCTTGTTGCCTCTAGCAATCAACCGGACTCTATTCTACTAATTTTAAATTGACTTCAATTTTAACTCCAGCCATTTTTTTTTTTTTTAAGTTAGCTTTTCCGCCATGTTTTTACTTCTATCTGTGACCCCCGTGTGGATATTTTCCTTCACTTCCTGTCCCTGTGACACCAAGTCGAGAAATGGGGGAGGGGGTGGGGTCATCAAGACAGGAGGGCACAGACAGCAATAAAATACACTGTAGAAGTCCTAACCCTTCCTTAGTCTACTAAAATTGTGTTCTTAATTTTCTCTGTGTCCCCATTCCAGATATTTCCCATCACTTCCTCTTCTGATAGCAAGCGAGGGGGAAATCTCAAAAGTGACGCAGACAGCAATAAAAATCTGACCCTTCTCTGTTATATCTACAACAAAAAATACTTTTTTCTTATTTTTTATTTTAAAAGTACATTCTATTGCTCTCAGCCTTCTTCCATCGCCCCAATTTCTTTTTTTTTTCTGCTCCTGTTAGAGCATGGGTGCTCGACCTGTGGCCCTCCAGCTCTTGCTGAACTTCAATTCCCATCATGCCTCTGCCTTTAGGAGTCAGGCTTGTAACCATCAGCCTTGCAATGCCTCATGGGACTTGTAGTTGCCCAACAGCTGGAGGGCCACTGGTTGAGCACCCATGCGTTAGAGGGTGGCTACATGCATTCATTCTCCATGCAGGGCCATCTTTAATATTTAATGGACCCTGAGCAAATATTTTCTTGGGCCCCCCTCGCTCTGGGACATACAATAGCAACTAGACTCAAAATCATTTTACTGCAGCAGATCAGGCATCAATTGCGATTGGTTGCCAGAGATTACACCATATCATTACCGCTCACTGATTAGTTGCTAGAGGTTAATGCATATCATTACCACTCACTGATTGGTTACTGCACATCATTACTGCTCACTAATGGGTTGCTAGAGGTTACTGCGCATCCTTACTGCTCACTGATTGGTTGCTAGGGGTTACTGCACATCATTACTGCTCACTGATTGGTTGCTAGAGGTTACTGTACGTCATTACCGCTCACTGGTTGCTAGAGGTTACTGTACATCATTACTGCTCACTGATTGGTTGCTAGAGGTTACTGTACATCATTACCGCTCACTGGTTGCTAGAGGTTACTGTACATCATTACTGCTAACTGATTGGTTTTTAGAGGTTGCTACAAATCATTATTGCTCATTGATTGGTTGCTAAAGATTACAGCAGATCATTACTGTTTACTAATAGGTTACTGCACATTCTTACCTCTGTATCAAATTGTCAGTGTGGCCAAACTGCAGTAACATTGAAGCATTGTTACATACCAGTAGTTCAGGTGTGAACTATATACAGAAGAGTGCGCTATGTACGGAGTGCAGGGTTGAGGGGGTGCGCTATGTACGGAGTGCAGGGTTGAGGGGGTGCGCTATGTATGGAGTACACAGTTGAGGGGTGCGCTATGTACAGAGTGCAGGGATTTAGGGGTGTGCAGAGTGCAGGGATGTGCTATGCAGAGAGTGCAGGATTGAGGGGTGTGCTATGTACAGCGTGCAGGGTTTAGGGATGCACTATGTGCAGGGTTAAGGTGTGTGCTATGTACAGGGTTCAGGGATGCACTGTGTACAGAGTGCAGGGGTGCACTATGTACAGAGTTGAGAGGCGCACTATGTGCAGAATGCATGGTTGAGGGTGTGCGGTATGTGCAGAATGCATGTATGAGGGGTGTTCTGTACATCCCCCCCCCCCCCCTCCCCAGGTACAAAGTTTTCCTCCCTCCAGTTCAAAGCACACCCCTCCCCCCCCCCCCCAGCTTTCCTGCGAATTCTCTCCCACCAACTAGAAAACAAGAGCAGAAGAGCAGCCTCAACTCACATCATGTCCGTGCAGCTGCCGGTCTCTGGAGGAGCTGTGTGGATGCCCCGCCCCCTCCCTCCTCTGCTCTCACAGAGATCGATGGGTGGAGCAGGGAGGTGTCTGAACAGCAACACGGAGAGGAGCGCTGTCACTTGAAAATACAGAAGCAGCGCTCCTCTCCCGGAGGACAGTAGCGAGCAGCCAGCGCAACTAGCGATGGAGGTCACAGAATTCCGGTCCCTAGCGTCCGGCAGTGTGGGCTCAAAGGGCAGCTGCTTTGGGCCCCCCCAACAATGACGGGGCCCAGGGCAGCTGCCCCTTTTGCTCTGCATTAAAGACGGCCTTGTCTCTATGGTCCCACTGGATGTAGGAACGTAACCACCCTATCTTGACCCCCCACTGTATGTAGGAACTGCTTTCTACAAATTGGACTTACTTTCCTGTTAAAGGTGCATGTGAGCAGTTTCACCAAAGCGGGTCAGATAATAAATAATTTACAACATTGGATATCAAAAATTAAAGATCCCGCGCCTCTTATTCGTGCATCCTTGGGGTTTTTTGGCTGTCTGTGTCCCCGTTCGAGAGATTCACCCTTTCTATTTGTCATGGTGGCCATTGACCTTGGAACAAGTGATGGAAAATCCAAACTTTTGAGTTGTCACCAGAACAGGAAGAGAAAGGAAATCTTCCAATGGGGACATTTGTTCTTGTGGCCACTCTCTATGTGAGGAATTCCAAGATTTCGTCTTGTGTTGTCTATGAAATGAGAAGTGAAGGAAGATTTCCCCAGATGGCATAAAGAAAGCTTTAAGTTAGAAGACAGGAAATGAAGGGAAATCTCCCCCAGTGGGACACAGATGGCCAGACCAACGGAAAAGTCTGTTGTTGAGCCAATGAGTTTCAGGCATTATAAGGGACCCCCCCCCCCTCATCAGGCCTCTAACCGTTCAGGAAATAGAAATACTTGAACTGAAAAGAACTCTGAGGCCTCGTACACACGACCGATTTTCTCGGCAAGAACCAGCAAGGAACTTGCTGGCAGAGATGTCTTGCCGAGTAAATCGGTCGTGTGTACGCGGCTATCGGGTTTCTCGTCGAGAAAACCGACAAGTAACCTCGACGAGAAAATAGAGAACCTGCTCTCTATTTTCTCGTCGAGATTCTCCTCGGCGTGTTTCTCGACGAGAAAAGTGAGTGTGTGTACACTTACCTGTCCTCCGGGAAGCCAGCGCATGTTCGAAATGAATTCGACGCATGCGCGGTAGCTTCCTAGGCATACGTAGGGTATACCAAGATGGCGGCGACGGCATCGAATGTGACGAGCGCATGCTCGTCGTAGTCGATGACGTCACCGCATACGCTCCATTCAAAGAACCGCGGGTTCTTTGAAACGAGCGTGTGTACACTCGGCCGGGACAAGTTTCTTGTCCAGGAATCTCGTCGAAAAAAACGACATGTTTTTTTCAACGAGAATCTCGGCCGTGTGTACGAGGCCTGATTTGCAAATTAGCTTTAAGGGATGGTGGGAATGATGGGGTAGCTGGTTTGGCTATAAACCCAAAAAGCTTGATACTGAATTTTTTCATCAATAAACAGACTTTGGAACTTGGCATTTTTACCACTGACCACCAATGTAAGGGACATTCTTCCCACTGATCACCAATGTAAGGAACATTCTTCCCACTGATCACCAATGTAAGGGACATTCTTCTCACTGATCACCAATGTAAGGAACATTCTTCCCACTGATCACCAATGTAAGGAACATTCTTCTCACTGATCACCAATGTAAGGGACATTCTTCTCACTGATCACCAATGTAAGGAACATTCTTCCCACTGATCACCAATGTAAGGAACATTCTTCTCACTGATCACCAATGTAAGGGACATTCTTCTCACTGATCACCAATGTAAGGAACATTCTTCTCACTGATCACCAATGTAAGGAACATTCTTCTCACTGATCACCAATGTAAGGAACATTCTTCTCACTGATCACCAATGTAAGGAACATTCTTCTCACTGATCACCAATGTAAGGAACATTCTTCTCACTGATCACCAATGTAAGGGACATTCTTCCCACTGATCACCAATGTAAGGAACATTCTTCTCACTGATCACCAATGTAAGGAACATTCTTCTCACTGATCACCAATGTAAGGAACATTCTTCTCACTGATCACCAATGTAAGGAGCATTCTTCTCACTGATCACCAATGTAAGGAGCATTCTTCCCACTGATCACCAATGTAAGGAACATTCTTCTCACTGACCACCAATGTAAGGAACATTCTTCTCACTGACCACCAATGTAAGAAACATTCTTCCCACTGATCACCAATGTAAGGAACATTCTTCTCACTGATCACCAATGTAAGGAACATTCTTCCCACTGATCACCAATGTAAGGAACATTCTTCTCACTGATCACCAATGTAAGAAACATTCTTCTCACTGATCACCAATGTAAGGAGCATTCTTCCCACTGACCACCAATGTAAGAAACATTCTTCCCACTGATCACCAATGTAAGGAACATTCTTCTCACTGATCACCAATGTAAGGGACATTCTTCTCACTGATCACCAATGTAAGGGGTATTCTTCTCACTGATCACCAATGTAAGGAACATTCTTCTCACTGATCACCAATGTAAGGGACATTCTTCTCACTGATCACCAATGTAAGGAACATTCTTCTCACTGATCACCAATGTAAGGAACATTCTTCTCACTGATCACCAATGTAAGGGACATTCTTCTCACTGACCACCAATGTAAGGGACATTCTTCTCACTGATCACCAATGTAAGGAACATTCTTCTCACTGATCACCAATGTAAGGGACATTCTTCCCACTGATCACCAATGTAAGGAACATTCTTCCCACTGATCACCAATGTAAGGGACATTCTTCCCACTGATCACCAATGTAAGGAACATTCTTCTCACTGATCACCAATGTAAGGGACATTCTTCTCACTGATCACCAATGTAAGGAGCATTCTTCCCACTGATCACCAATGTAAGGAACATTCTTCTCACTGATCACCAATGTAAGGAACATTCTTCTCACTGATCACCAATGTAAGGGACATTCTTCCCACTGATCACCAATGTAAGGAACATTCTTCTCACTGATCACCAATGTAAGGAACATTCTTCCCACTGATCACCAATGTAAGGAACATTCTTCTCACTGATCACCAATGTAAGGAACATTCTTCTCACTGACCACCAATGTAAGAAACATTCTTCCCACTGATCACCAATGTAAGGAACATTCTTCTCACTGATCACCAATGTAAGAAACATTCTTCCCACTGATCACCAATGTAAGGAACATTCTTCTCACTGATCACCAATGTAAGGAACATTCTTCTCACTGATCACCAATGTAAGGAACATTCTTCCCACTGATCACCAATGTAAGGAACATTCTTCTCACTGATCACCAATGTAAGAAACATTCTTCCCACTGATCACCAATGTAAGAAACATTCTTCCCACTGATCACCAATGTAAGGAACATTCTTCTCACTGACCACCAATGTAAGAAACATTCTTCCCACTGATCACCAATGTAAGGAACATTCTTCTCACTGATCACCAATGTAAGGGACATTCTTCTCACTGACCACCAATGTAAGGGACATTCTTCTCACTGATCACCAATGTAAGGGACATTCTTCCCACTGATCACCAATGTAAGGAACATTCTTCCCACTGATCACCAATGTAAGGGACATTCTTCCCACTGATCACCAATGTAAGGAACATTCTTCCCACTGACCACCAATGTAAGGAACATTCTTCTCACTGATCACCAATGTAAGGAACATTCTTCTCACTGATCACCAATGTAAGGGACATTCTTCTCACTGATCACCAATGTAAGGGACATTCTTCCCACTGATCACCAATGTAAGGAACATTCTTCCCACTGATCACCAATGTAAGGAACATTCTTCTCACTGATCACCAATGTAAGGAACATTCTTCTCACTGATCACCAATGTAAGGGACATTCTTCTCACTGATCACCAATGTAAGGGACATTCTTCCCACTGATCACCAATGTAAGGAACATTCTTCCCACTGATCACCAATGTAAGGAACATTCTTCTCACTGATCACCAATGTAAGGAACATTCTTCCCACTGATCACCAATGTAAGGAACATTCTTCTCACTGACCACCAATGTAAGAAACATTCTTCCCACTGATCACCAATGTAAGGAACATTCTTCTCACTGATCACCAATGTAAGGGACATTCTTCTCACTGATCACCAATGTAAGGGGCATTCTTCCCACTGATCACCAATGTAAGGAACATTCTTCTCACTGATCACCAATGTAAGGAACATTCTTCTCACTGATCACCAATGTAAGGGACATTCTTCTCACTGATCACCAATTTAAGGAACATTCTTCTCACTGATCACCAATGTAAGGGACATTCTTCTCACTGATCACCAATGTAAGGAACATTCTTCTCACTGATCACCAATGTAAGGAACATTCTTCTCACTGATCACCAATGTAAGGGACATTCTTCTCACTGACCACCAATGTAAGGGACATTCTTCTCACTGATCACCAATGTAAGGAACATTCTTCTCACTGATCACCAATGTAAGGGACATTCTTCCCACTGATCACCAATGTAAGGAACATTCTTCCCACTGATCACCAATGTAAGGGACATTCTTCCCACTGATCACCAATGTAAGGAACATTCTTCTCACTGATCACCAATGTAAGGGACATTCTTCTCACTGATCACCAATGTAAGGAGCATTCTTCCCACTGATCACCAATGTAAGGAACATTCTTCTCACTGATCACCAATGTAAGGAACATTCTTCTCACTGATCACCAATGTAAGGGACATTCTTCCCACTGATCACCAATGTAAGGAACATTCTTCTCACTGATCACCAATGTAAGGAACATTCTTCTCACTGACCACCAATGTAAGAAACATTCTTCCCACTGATCACCAATGTAAGGAACATTCTTCTCACTGATCACCAATGTAAGAAACATTCTTCCCACTGATCACCAATGTAAGGAACATTCTTCTCACTGATCACCAATGTAAGGAACATTCTTCTCACTGATCACCAATGTAAGGAACATTCTTCCCACTGATCACCAATGTAAGGAACATTCTTCTCACTGATCACCAATGTAAGAAACATTCTTCCCACTGATCACCAATGTAAGAAACATTCTTCCCACTGATCACCAATGTAAGGAACATTCTTCCCACTGATCACCAATGTAAGGAACATTCTTCCCACTGATCACCAATGTAAGGAACATTCTTCCCACTGACCACCAATGTAAGGGACATTCTTCTCACTGACCACCAATGTAAGAAACATTCTTCCCACTGATCACCAATGTAAGGAACATTCTTCTCACTGATCACCAATGTAAGGGACATTCTTCTCACTGACCACCAATGTAAGGGACATTCTTCTCACTGATCACCAATGTAAGGGACATTCTTCCCACTGATCACCAATGTAAGGAACATTCTTCCCACTGATCACCAATGTAAGGGACATTCTTCCCACTGATCACCAATGTAAGGAACATTCTTCCCACTGACCACCAATGTAAGGAACATTCTTCTCACTGATCACCAATGTAAGGAACATTCTTCCCACTGACCACCAATGTAAGGAACATTCTTCCCACTGATCACCAATGTAAGGAACATTCTTCCCACTGATAACCAATGTAAGGAACATTCTTCCCACTGACCACCAATGTAAGGGACATTCTTCTCACTGATCACCAATGTAAGGGACATTCTTCCCACTGATCACCAATGTAAGGGACATTCTTCCCACTGATCACCAATGTAAGGAACATTCTTCCCACTGATCACCAATGTAAGGAACATTCTTCCCACTGATCACCAATGTAAGGAGCATTCTTCCCACTGATCACCAATGTAAGGAACATTCTTCCCCCTGATCACCAATGTAAGGAACATTCTTCCCACTGATCACCAATGTAAGGAACATTCTTCCTACTGATCACCAATGTAAGGGACATTCTTCCCACTGATCACCAATGTAAGGAACATTCTTCCCACTGATCACCAATGTAAGGAACATTCTTCCCACTGATCACCAATGTAAGGAGCATTCTTCCCACTGATCACCAATGTAAGGAACATTCTTCCCCCTGATCACCAATGTAAGGAACATTCTTCCCACTGATCACCAATGTAAGGAACATTCTTCCCACTGATCACCAATGTAGGAACATTCTTCTCACTGATCACCAATGTAAGGGACATTCTTCTCACTGATCACCAATGTAAGGAACATTCTTCCCACTGACCACCAATGTAAGGAACATTCTTCCCACTGATCACCAATGTAAGGAACATTCTTCCCACTGATCACCAATGTAAGGAACATTCTTCCCACTGACCACCAATGTAAGGGACATTCTTCTCACTGATCACCAATGTAAGGGACATTCTTCCCACTGATCACCAATGTAAGGAACATTCTTCCCACTGATCACCAATGTAAGGAACATTCTTCCCACTGATCACCAATGTAAGGAGCATTCTTCCCACTGATCACCAATGTAAGGAACATTCTTCCCACTGATCACCAATGTAAGGAACATTCTTCCCACTGATCACCAATGTAAGGAACATTCTTCCTACTGATCACCAATGTAAGGGACATTCTTCCCACTGATCACCAATGTAAGGGACATTCTTCCCACTGATCACCAATGTAAGGAACATTCTTCTCACTGATCACCAATGTAAGGAACATTCTTCCCACTGATCACCAATGTAAGGAACATTCTTCTCACTGATCACCAATGTAAGGAACATTCTTCCCACTGATCACCAATGTAAGGAACATTCTTCCCACTGATCACCAATGTAAGGAACATTCTTCCTACTGATCACCAATGTAAGGGACATTCTTCCCACTGATCACCAATGTAAGGGACATTCTTCTCACTGATCACCAATGTAAGGAACATTCTTCTCACTGATCACCAATGTAAGGGACATTCTTCTCACTGATCACCAATGTAAGGAACATTCTTCTCACTGATCACCAATGTAAGGGACATTCTTCCCACTGATCACCAATGTAAGGAACATTCTTCTCACTGATCACCAATGTAAGGGACATTCTTCCCACTGATCACCAATGTAAGGAGCATTCTTCTCACTGATCACCAATGTAAGGAGCATTCTTCTCACTGACCACCAATGTAAGGGACATTCTTCCCACTGATCACCAATGTAAGGGACATTCTTCTCACTGATCACCAATGTAAGGGACATTCTTCCCACTGATCACCAATGTAAGGGACATTCTTCTCACTGATCACCAATGTAAGGAACATTCTTCTCACTGATCACCAATGTAAGGGACATTCTTCTCACTGATCACCAATGTAAGGAACATTCTTCTCACTGATCACCAATGTAAGGGACATTCTTCCCACTGATCACCAATGTAAGGAACATTCTTCTCACTGATCACCAATGTAAGGAGCATTCTTCTCACTGACCACCAATGTAAGGAACATTCTTCCCACTGATCACCAATGTAAGGAACCATCTTCCCACTGACCCCGAATGTAAGGAACATTCTTCTCACTGATCACCAATGTAAGGAACATTCTTCCCACTGATCACCAATGTAAGGAACATTCTTCTCACTGATCACCAATGTAAGGAACATTCTTCCCACTGATCACCAATGTAAGGAACATTCTTCCCACTGATCACCAATGTAAGGAACATTCTTCTCACTGATCACCAATGTAAGAAACATTCTTCCCACTGATCACCAATGTAAGGAACATTCTTCTCACTGATCACCAATGTAAGGAACATTCTTCTCACTGATCACCAATGTAAGGGACATTCTTCTCACTGATCACCAATGTAAGGAACATTCTTCTCACTGATCACCAATGTAAGGGACATTCTTCCCACTGATCACCAATGTAAGAAACATTCTTCCCACTGATCACCAATGTAAGGAACATTCTTCTCACTGACCACCAATGTAAGAAACATTCTTCCCACTGATCACCAATGTAAGGAACATTCTTCTCACTGATCACCAATGTAAGGGACATTCTTCTCACTGATCACCAATGTAAGGAACATTCTTCTCACTGATCACCAATGTAAGGAACATTCTTCTCACTGATCACCAATGTAAGGGACATTCTTCTCACTGATCACCAATGTAAGGAACATTCTTCTCACTGATCACCAATGTAAGGAACATTCTTCTCACTGATCACCAATGTAAGGAACATTCTTCTCACTGATCACCAATGTAAGGGACATTCTTCTCACTGACCACCAATGTAAGGAACATTCTTCTCACTGACCACCAATGTAAGGAACATTCTTCTCACTGATCACCAATGTAAGGGACATTCTTCTCACTGACCACCAATGTAAGGAACATTCTTCTCACTGACCACCAATGTAAGGGACATTCTTCTCACTGATCACCAATGTAAGGGACATTCTTCTCACTGATCACCAATGTAAGGAGCATTCTTCTCACTGATCACCAATGTAAGGGGCATTCTTCCCACTGACCACCAATGTAAGGGACATTCTTCCCACTGATCACCAATGTAAGGAACATTCTTCCCACTGATCACCAATGTAAGGAGCATTCTTCCCACTGATCACCAATGTAAGGAACATTCTTCTCACTGATCACCAATGTAAGGAACATTCTTCTCACTGATCACCAATGTAAGGGACATTCTTCCCACTGATCACCAATGTAAGGAACATTCTTCTCACTGATCACCAATGTAAGGAACATTCTTCTCACTGACCACCAATGTAAGAAACATTCTTCCCACTGATCACCAATGTAAGGAACATTCTTCTCACTGATCACCAATGTAAGAAACATTCTTCCCACTGATCACCAATGTAAGGAACATTCTTCTCACTGATCACCAATGTAAGGAACATTCTTCTCACTGATCACCAATGTAAGGAACATTCTTCCCACTGATCACCAATGTAAGGAACATTCTTCTCACTGATCACCAATGTAAGAAACATTCTTCCCACTGATCACCAATGTAAGAAACATTCTTCCCACTGATCACCAATGTAAGGAACATTCTTCCCACTGATCACCAATGTAAGGAACATTCTTCCCACTGATCACCAATGTAAGGAACATTCTTCCCACTGACCACCAATGTAAGGGACATTCTTCTCACTGACCACCAATGTAAGAAACATTCTTCCCACTGATCACCAATGTAAGGAACATTCTTCTCACTGATCACCAATGTAAGGGACATTCTTCTCACTGACCACCAATGTAAGGGACATTCTTCTCACTGATCACCAATGTAAGGGACATTCTTCCCACTGATCACCAATGTAAGGAACATTCTTCCCACTGATCACCAATGTAAGGGACATTCTTCCCACTGATCACCAATGTAAGGAACATTCTTCCCACTGACCACCAATGTAAGGAACATTCTTCTCACTGATCACCAATGTAAGGAACATTCTTCCCACTGACCACCAATGTAAGGAACATTCTTCCCACTGATCACCAATGTAAGGAACATTCTTCCCACTGATAACCAATGTAAGGAACATTCTTCCCACTGACCACCAATGTAAGGGACATTCTTCTCACTGATCACCAATGTAAGGGACATTCTTCCCACTGATCACCAATGTAAGGAACATTCTTCCCACTGATCACCAATGTAAGGAACATTCTTCCCACTGATCACCAATGTAAGGAGCATTCTTCCCACTGATCACCAATGTAAGGAACATTCTTCCCCCTGATCACCAATGTAAGGAACATTCTTCCCACTGATCACCAATGTAAGGAACATTCTTCCTACTGATCACCAATGTAAGGGACATTCTTCCCACTGATCACCAATGTAAGGAACATTCTTCCCACTGATCACCAATGTAAGGAACATTCTTCCCACTGATCACCAATGTAAGGAGCATTCTTCCCACTGATCACCAATGTAAGGAACATTCTTCCCCCTGATCACCAATGTAAGGAACATTCTTCCCACTGATCACCAATGTAAGGAACATTCTTCCCACTGATCACCAATGTAAGGGACATTCTTCTCACTGATCACCAATGTAAGGGACATTCTTCTCACTGATCACCAATGTAAGGAACATTCTTCCCACTGACCACCAATGTAAGGAACATTCTTCCCACTGATCACCAATGTAAGGAACATTCTTCTCACTGATCACCAATGTAAGGGACATTCTTCCCACTGATCACCAATGTAAGGAACATTCTTCCCACTGATCACCAATGTAAGGAGCATTCTTCCCACTGATCACCAATGTAAGGAACATTCTTCCCACTGATCACCAATGTAAGGAACATTCTTCCCACTGATCACCAATGTAAGGAACATTCTTCCTACTGATCACCAATGTAAGGGACATTCTTCCCACTGATCACCAATGTAAGGGACATTCTTCCCACTGATCACCAATGTAAGGAACATTCTTCTCACTGATCACCAATGTAAGGAACATTCTTCCCACTGATCACCAATGTAAGGAACATTCTTCTCACTGATCACCAATGTAAGGAACATTCTTCCCACTGATCACCAATGTAAGGAACATTCTTCCCACTGATCACCAATGTAAGGAACATTCTTCCTACTGATCACCAATGTAAGGGACATTCTTCCCACTGATCACCAATGTAAGGGACATTCTTCTCACTGATCACCAATGTAAGGAACATTCTTCTCACTGATCACCAATGTAAGGGACATTCTTCTCACTGATCACCAATGTAAGGAACATTCTTCTCACTGATCACCAATGTAAGGGACATTCTTCCCACTGATCACCAATGTAAGGAACATTCTTCTCACTGATCACCAATGTAAGGGACATTCTTCCCACTGATCACCAATGTAAGGAGCATTCTTCTCACTGATCACCAATGTAAGGAGCATTCTTCTCACTGACCACCAATGTAAGGGACATTCTTCCCACTGATCACCAATGTAAGGGACATTCTTCTCACTGATCACCAATGTAAGGGACATTCTTCCCACTGATCACCAATGTAAGGGACATTCTTCTCACTGATCACCAATGTAAGGAACATTCTTCTCACTGATCACCAATGTAAGGGACATTCTTCTCACTGATCACCAATGTAAGGAACATTCTTCTCACTGATCACCAATGTAAGGGACATTCTTCCCACTGATCACCAATGTAAGGAACATTCTTCTCACTGATCACCAATGTAAGGAGCATTCTTCTCACTGACCACCAATGTAAGGAACATTCTTCCCACTGATCACCAATGTAAGGAACCATCTTCCCACTGACCCCGAATGTAAGGAACATTCTTCTCACTGATCACCAATGTAAGGAACATTCTTCCCACTGATCACCAATGTAAGGAACATTCTTCTCACTGATCACCAATGTAAGGAACATTCTTCCCACTGATCACCAATGTAAGGAACATTCTTCCCACTGATCACCAATGTAAGGAACATTCTTCTCACTGATCACCAATGTAAGAAACATTCTTCCCACTGATCACCAATGTAAGGAACATTCTTCTCACTGATCACCAATGTAAGGAACATTCTTCTCACTGATCACCAATGTAAGGGACATTCTTCTCACTGATCACCAATGTAAGGAACATTCTTCTCACTGATCACCAATGTAAGGGACATTCTTCCCACTGATCACCAATGTAAGAAACATTCTTCCCACTGATCACCAATGTAAGGAACATTCTTCTCACTGACCACCAATGTAAGAAACATTCTTCCCACTGATCACCAATGTAAGGAACATTCTTCTCACTGATCACCAATGTAAGGGACATTCTTCTCACTGATCACCAATGTAAGGAACATTCTTCTCACTGATCACCAATGTAAGGAACATTCTTCTCACTGATCACCAATGTAAGGGACATTCTTCTCACTGATCACCAATGTAAGGAGCATTCTTCCCACTGATCACCAATGTAAGGAACATTCTTCTCACTGATCACCAATGTAAGGAACATTCTTCTCACTGATCACCAATGTAAGGGACATTCTTCTCACTGACCACCAATGTAAGGAACATTCTTCTCACTGACCACCAATGTAAGGAACATTCTTCTCACTGATCACCAATGTAAGGGACATTCTTCTCACTGACCACCAATGTAAGGAACATTCTTCTCACTGACCACCAATGTAAGGAACATTCTTCTCACTGACCACCAATGTAAGGGACATTCTTCTCACTGATCACCAATGTAAGGGACATTCTTCTCACTGATCACCAATGTAAGGAGCATTCTTCCCACTGATCACCAATGTAAGGAACATTCTTCTCACTGATCACCAATGTAAGGAACATTCTTCTCACTGATCACCAATGTAAGGGACATTCTTCCCACTGATCACCAATGTAAGGAACATTCTTCTCACTGATCACCAATGTAAGGAACATTCTTCTCACTGACCACCAATGTAAGAAACATTCTTCCCACTGATCACCAATGTAAGGAACATTCTTCTCACTGATCACCAAAGTAAGAAACATTCTTCCCACTGATCACCAATGTAAGGAACATTCTTCTCACTGATCACCAATGTAAGGAACATTCTTCTCACTGATCACCAATGTAAGGAACATTCTTCCCACTGATCACCAATGTAAGGAACATTCTTCTCACTGATCACCAATGTAAGGAGCATTCTTCTCACTGATCACCAATGTAAGGAGCATTCTTCTCACTGATCACCAATGTAAGGGACATTCTTCTCACTGATCACCAATGTAAGGGACATTCTTCTCACTGATCACCAATGTAAGGGACATTCTTCTCACTGATCACCAATGTAAGGAACATTCTTCTCACTGATCACCAATGTAAGGAGCATTCTTCTCACTGATCACCAATGTAAGGGACATTCTTCTCACTGATCACCAATGTAAGGGACATTCTTCCCACTGATCACCAATGTAAGGAGCATTCTTCTCACTGATCACCAATGTAAGGAACATTCTTCTCACTGATCACCAATGTAAGGAACATTCTTCCCACTGATCACCAATGTAAGGGACATTCTTCCCACTGATCACCAATGTAGGGACATTCTTCTCACTGATCACCAATGTAAGGAACATTCTTCCCACTGATCACCAATGTAAGGAACATTCTTCTCACTGATCACCAATGTAGGGACATTCTTCCCACTGATCACCAATGTAAGGAACATTCTTCTCACTGATCACCAATGTAAGGAACATTCTTCTCACTGATCACCAATGTAAGGAACATTCTTCTCACTGATCACCAATGTAAGGAACATTCTTCTCACTGATCACCAATGTAAGGAACATTCTTCCCACTGATCACCAATGTAAGGAGCATTCTTCTCACTGATCACCAATGTAAGGAACATTCTTCCCACTGATCACCAATGTAAGGAACATTCTTCCCACTGATCACCAATGTAAGGAACATTCTTCTCACTGATCACCAATGTAAGGAACATTCTTCTCACTGATCACCAATGTAAGGAACATTCTTCTCACTGATCACCAATGTAAGGAACATTCTTCTCACTGATGACCAATGTAAGGAGCATTCTTCTCACTGATCACCAATGTAAGGATCATTCTTCTCACTGATCACCAATGTAAGGAACATTCTTCCCACTGATCACCAATGTAAGGAACATTCTTCTCACTGATCACCAATGTAAGGAACATTCTTCTCACTGATCACCAATGTAAGGAACATTCTTCTCACTGATCACCAATGTAAGGAACATTCTTCCCACTGATCACCAATGTGAGGAGCATTCTTCTCACTGATCACCAATGTAAGGAGCATTCTTCCCACTGATCACCAATGTAAGGAACATTCTTCCCACTGATCACCAATGTAAGGGACATTCTTCTCACTGATCACCAATGTAAGGAACATTCTTCCTACTGATCACCAATGTAAGGGACATTCTTCCCACTGACCACCAATGTAAGGAACATTCTTCTCACTGATCACCAATGTAAGGAACATTCTTCCCACTGATCACCAATGTAAGGAGCATTCTTCTCACTGATCACCAATGTAAGGAGCATTCTTCCCACTGATCACCAATGTAAGGAACATTCTTCCCACTGATCACCAATGTAAGGGACATTCTTCTCACTGATCACCAATGTAAGGGACATTCTTCCCCCTGACCACCAATGTAAGGAACATTCTTCTCACTGATCACCAATGTAAGGAACATTCTTCCCACTGATCACCAATGTAAGGAACATTCTTCTCACTGATCACCAATGTAAGGAACATTCTTCTCACTGATCACCAATGTAAGGAACATTCTTCTCACTGATCACCAATGTAAGGAGCATTCTTCTCACTGATCACCAATGTAAGGAGCATTCTTCCCACTGATCACCAATGTAAGGAACATTCTTCTCACTGACCACCAATGTAAGGAACATTCTTCTCACTGACCACCAATGTAAGAAACATTCTTCCCACTGATCACCAATGTAAGGAACATTCTTCTCACTGATCACCAATGTAAGGAACATTCTTCCCACTGATCACCAATGTAAGGAACATTCTTCTCACTGATCACCAATGTAAGAAACATTCTTCTCACTGATCACCAATGTAAGGAGCATTCTTCCCACTGACCACCAATGTAAGAAACATTCTTCCCACTGATCACCAATGTAAGGAACATTCTTCTCACTGATCACCAATGTAAGGGACATTCTTCTCACTGATCACCAATGTAAGGGGTATTCTTCTCACTGATCACCAATGTAAGGAACATTCTTCTCACTGATCACCAATGTAAGGGACATTCTTCTCACTGATCACCAATGTAAGGAACATTCTTCTCACTGATCACCAATGTAAGGAACATTCTTCTCACTGATCACCAATGTAAGGGACATTCTTCTCACTGACCACCAATGTAAGGGACATTCTTCTCACTGATCACCAATGTAAGGAACATTCTTCTCACTGATCACCAATGTAAGGGACATTCTTCCCACTGATCACCAATGTAAGGAACATTCTTCCCACTGATCACCAATGTAAGGGACATTCTTCCCACTGATCACCAATGTAAGGAACATTCTTCTCACTGATCACCAATGTAAGGGACATTCTTCTCACTGATCACCAATGTAAGGAGCATTCTTCCCACTGATCACCAATGTAAGGAACATTCTTCTCACTGATCACCAATGTAAGGAACATTCTTCTCACTGATCACCAATGTAAGGGACATTCTTCCCACTGATCACCAATGTAAGGAACATTCTTCTCACTGATCACCAATGTAAGGAACATTCTTCCCACTGATCACCAATGTAAGGAACATTCTTCTCACTGATCACCAATGTAAGGAACATTCTTCTCACTGACCACCAATGTAAGAAACATTCTTCCCACTGATCACCAATGTAAGGAACATTCTTCTCACTGATCACCAATGTAAGAAACATTCTTCCCACTGATCACCAATGTAAGGAACATTCTTCTCACTGATCACCAATGTAAGGAACATTCTTCTCACTGATCACCAATGTAAGGAACATTCTTCCCACTGATCACCAATGTAAGGAACATTCTTCTCACTGATCACCAATGTAAGAAACATTCTTCCCACTGATCACCAATGTAAGAAACATTCTTCCCACTGATCACCAATGTAAGGAACATTCTTCTCACTGACCACCAATGTAAGAAACATTCTTCCCACTGATCACCAATGTAAGGAACATTCTTCTCACTGATCACCAATGTAAGGGACATTCTTCTCACTGACCACCAATGTAAGGGACATTCTTCTCACTGATCACCAATGTAAGGGACATTCTTCCCACTGATCACCAATGTAAGGAACATTCTTCCCACTGATCACCAATGTAAGGGACATTCTTCCCACTGATCACCAATGTAAGGAACATTCTTCCCACTGACCACCAATGTAAGGAACATTCTTCTCACTGATCACCAATGTAAGGAACATTCTTCTCACTGATCACCAATGTAAGGGACATTCTTCTCACTGATCACCAATGTAAGGGACATTCTTCCCACTGATCACCAATGTAAGGAACATTCTTCCCACTGATCACCAATGTAAGGAACATTCTTCTCACTGATCACCAATGTAAGGAACATTCTTCTCACTGATCACCAATGTAAGGGACATTCTTCTCACTGATCACCAATGTAAGGGACATTCTTCCCACTGATCACCAATGTAAGGAACATTCTTCCCACTGATCACCAATGTAAGGAACATTCTTCTCACTGATCACCAATGTAAGGAACATTCTTCCCACTGATCACCAATGTAAGGAACATTCTTCTCACTGACCACCAATGTAAGAAACATTCTTCCCACTGATCACCAATGTAAGGAACATTCTTCTCACTGATCACCAATGTAAGGGACATTCTTCTCACTGATCACCAATGTAAGGGGCATTCTTCCCACTGATCACCAATGTAAGGAACATTCTTCTCACTGATCACCAATGTAAGGAACATTCTTCTCACTGATCACCAATGTAAGGGACATTCTTCTCACTGATCACCAATTTAAGGAACATTCTTCTCACTGATCACCAATGTAAGGGACATTCTTCTCACTGATCACCAATGTAAGGAACATTCTTCTCACTGATCACCAATGTAAGGAACATTCTTCTCACTGATCACCAATGTAAGGGACATTCTTCTCACTGACCACCAATGTAAGGGACATTCTTCTCACTGATCACCAATGTAAGGAACATTCTTCTCACTGATCACCAATGTAAGGGACATTCTTCCCACTGATCACCAATGTAAGGAACATTCTTCCCACTGATCACCAATGTAAGGGACATTCTTCCCACTGATCACCAATGTAAGGAACATTCTTCTCACTGATCACCAATGTAAGGGACATTCTTCTCACTGATCACCAATGTAAGGAGCATTCTTCCCACTGATCACCAATGTAAGGAACATTCTTCTCACTGATCACCAATGTAAGGAACATTCTTCTCACTGATCACCAATGTAAGGGACATTCTTCCCACTGATCACCAATGTAAGGAACATTCTTCTCACTGATCACCAATGTAAGGAACATTCTTCTCACTGACCACCAATGTAAGAAACATTCTTCCCACTGATCACCAATGTAAGGAACATTCTTCTCACTGATCACCAATGTAAGAAACATTCTTCCCACTGATCACCAATGTAAGGAACATTCTTCTCACTGATCACCAATGTAAGGAACATTCTTCTCACTGATCACCAATGTAAGGAACATTCTTCCCACTGATCACCAATGTAAGGAACATTCTTCTCACTGATCACCAATGTAAGAAACATTCTTCCCACTGATCACCAATGTAAGAAACATTCTTCCCACTGATCACCAATGTAAGGAACATTCTTCCCACTGATCACCAATGTAAGGAACATTCTTCCCACTGACCACCAATGTAAGGGACATTCTTCTCACTGACCACCAATGTAAGAAACATTCTTCCCACTGATCACCAATGTAAGGAACATTCTTCTCACTGATCACCAATGTAAGGGACATTCTTCTCACTGACCACCAATGTAAGGGACATTCTTCTCACTGATCACCAATGTAAGGGACATTCTTCCCACTGATCACCAATGTAAGGAACATTCTTCCCACTGATCACCAATGTAAGGGACATTCTTCCCACTGATCACCAATGTAAGGAACATTCTTCCCACTGACCACCAATGTAAGGAACATTCTTCTCACTGATCACCAATGTAAGGAACATTCTTCCCACTGACCACCAATGTAAGGAACATTCTTCCCACTGATCTCCAATGTAAGGAACATTCTTCCCACTGATAACCAATGTAAGGAACATTCTTCCCACTGACCACCAATGTAAGGGACATTCTTCTCACTGATCACCAATGTAAGGGACATTCTTCCCACTGATCACCAATGTAAGGAACATTCTTCCCACTGATCACCAATGTAAGGAACATTCTTCCCACTGATCACCAATGTAAGGAGCATTCTTCCCACTGATCACCAATGTAAGGAACATTCTTCCCCCTGATCACCAATGTAAGGAACATTCTTCCCACTGATCACCAATGTAAGGAACATTCTTCCTACTGATCACCAATGTAAGGGACATTCTTCCCACTGATCACCAATGTAAGGAACATTCTTCCCACTGATCACCAATGTAAGGAACATTCTTCCCACTGATCACCAATGTAAGGAGCATTCTTCCCACTGATCACCAATGTAAGGAACATTCTTCCCCCTGATCACCAATGTAAGGAACATTCTTCCCACTGATCACCAATGTAAGGAACATTCTTCCCACTGATCACCAATGTAGGAACATTCTTCTCACTGATCACCAATGTAAGGGACATTCTTCTCACTGATCACCAATGTAAGGAACATTCTTCCCACTGACCACCAATGTAAGGAACATTCTTCCCACTGATCACCAATGTAAGGAACATTCTTCCCACTGATCACCAATGTAAGGAACATTCTTCCCACTGACCACCAATGTAAGGGACATTCTTCTCACTGATCACCAATGTAAGGGACATTCTTCCCACTGATCACCAATGTAAGGAACATTCTTCCCACTGATCACCAATGTAAGGAACATTCTTCCCACTGATCACCAATGTAAGGAGCATTCTTCCCACTGATCACCAATGTAAGGAACATTCTTCCCACTGATCACCAATGTAAGGAACATTCTTCCCACTGATCACCAATGTAAGGAACATTCTTCCTACTGATCACCAATGTAAGGGACATTCTTCCCACTGATCACCAATGTAAGGGACATTCTTCCCACTGATCACCAATGTAAGGAACATTCTTCTCACTGATCACCAATGTAAGGAACATTCTTCCCACTGATCACCAATGTAAGGAACATTCTTCTCACTGATCACCAATGTAAGGAACATTCTTCCCACTGATCACCAATGTAAGGAACATTCTTCCCACTGATCACCAATGTAAGGAACATTCTTCCTACTGATCACCAATGTAAGGGACATTCTTCCCACTGATCACCAATGTAAGGGACATTCTTCTCACTGATCACCAATGTAAGGAACATTCTTCTCACTGATCACCAATGTAAGGGACATTCTTCTCACTGATCACCAATGTAAGGAACATTCTTCTCACTGATCACCAATGTAAGGGACATTCTTCCCACTGATCACCAATGTAAGGAACATTCTTCTCACTGATCACCAATGTAAGGGACATTCTTCCCACTGATCACCAATGTAAGGAGCATTCTTCTCACTGATCACCAATGTAAGGAGCATTCTTCTCACTGACCACCAATGTAAGGGACATTCTTCCCACTGATCACCAATGTAAGGGACATTCTTCTCACTGATCACCAATGTAAGGGACATTCTTCCCACTGATCACCAATGTAAGGGACATTCTTCTCACTGATCACCAATGTAAGGAACATTCTTCTCACTGATCACCAATGTAAGGGACATTCTTCTCACTGATCACCAATGTAAGGAACATTCTTCTCACTGATCACCAATGTAAGGGACATTCTTCCCACTGATCACCAATGTAAGGAACATTCTTCTCACTGATCACCAATGTAAGGAGCATTCTTCTCACTGACCACCAATGTAAGGAACATTCTTCCCACTGATCACCAATGTAAGGAACCATCTTCCCACTGACCCCGAATGTAAGGAACATTCTTCTCACTGATCACCAATGTAAGGAACATTCTTCCCACTGATCACCAATGTAAGGAACATTCTTCTCACTGATCACCAATGTAAGGAACATTCTTCCCACTGATCACCAATGTAAGGAACATTCTTCCCACTGATCACCAATGTAAGGAACATTCTTCTCACTGATCACCAATGTAAGAAACATTCTTCCCACTGATCACCAATGTAAGGAACATTCTTCTCACTGATCACCAATGTAAGGAACATTCTTCTCACTGATCACCAATGTAAGGGACATTCTTCTCACTGATCACCAATGTAAGGAACATTCTTCTCACTGATCACCAATGTAAGGGACATTCTTCCCACTGATCACCAATGTAAGAAACATTCTTCCCACTGATCACCAATGTAAGGAACATTCTTCTCACTGACCACCAATGTAAGAAACATTCTTCCCACTGATCACCAATGTAAGGAACATTCTTCTCACTGATCACCAATGTAAGGGACATTCTTCTCACTGATCACCAATGTAAGGAACATTCTTCTCACTGATCACCAATGTAAGGAACATTCTTCTCACTGATCACCAATGTAAGGGACATTCTTCTCACTGATCACCAATGTAAGGAACATTCTTCTCACTGATCACCAATGTAAGGAACATTCTTCTCACTGATCACCAATGTAAGGAACATTCTTCTCACTGATCACCAATGTAAGGGACATTCTTCTCACTGACCACCAATGTAAGGAACATTCTTCTCACTGACCACCAATGTAAGGAACATTCTTCTCACTGATCACCAATGTAAGGGACATTCTTCTCACTGACCACCAATGTAAGGAACATTCTTCTCACTGACCACCAATGTAAGGAACATTCTTCTCACTGACCACCAATGTAAGGGACATTCTTCTCACTGATCACCAATGTAAGGGACATTCTTCTCACTGATCACCAATGTAAGGAGCATTCTTCTCACTGATCACCAATGTAAGGGGCATTCTTCCCACTGACCACCAATGTAAGGGACATTCTTCCCACTGATCACCAATGTAAGGAACATTCTTCCCACTGATCACCAATGTAAGGAGCATTCTTCCCACTGATCACCAATGTAAGGAACATTCTTCTCACTGATCACCAATGTAAGGAACATTCTTCTCACTGATCACCAATGTAAGGGACATTCTTCCCACTGATCACCAATGTAAGGAACATTCTTCTCACTGATCACCAATGTAAGGAACATTCTTCTCACTGACCACCAATGTAAGAAACATTCTTCCCACTGATCACCAATGTAAGGAACATTCTTCTCACTGATCACCAATGTAAGAAACATTCTTCCCACTGATCACCAATGTAAGGAACATTCTTCTCACTGATCACCAATGTAAGGAACATTCTTCTCACTGATCACCAATGTAAGGAACATTCTTCCCACTGATCACCAATGTAAGGAACATTCTTCTCACTGATCACCAATGTAAGAAACATTCTTCCCACTGATCACCAATGTAAGAAACATTCTTCCCACTGATCACCAATGTAAGGAACATTCTTCCCACTGATCACCAATGTAAGGAACATTCTTCCCACTGATCACCAATGTAAGGAACATTCTTCCCACTGACCACCAATGTAAGGGACATTCTTCTCACTGACCACCAATGTAAGAAACATTCTTCCCACTGATCACCAATGTAAGGAACATTCTTCTCACTGATCACCAATGTAAGGGACATTCTTCTCACTGACCACCAATGTAAGGGACATTCTTCTCACTGATCACCAATGTAAGGGACATTCTTCCCACTGATCACCAATGTAAGGAACATTCTTCCCACTGATCACCAATGTAAGGGACATTCTTCCCACTGATCACCAATGTAAGGAACATTCTTCCCACTGACCACCAATGTAAGGAACATTCTTCTCACTGATCACCAATGTAAGGAACATTCTTCCCACTGACCACCAATGTAAGGAACATTCTTCCCACTGATCACCAATGTAAGGAACATTCTTCCCACTGATAACCAATGTAAGGAACATTCTTCCCACTGACCACCAATGTAAGGGACATTCTTCTCACTGATCACCAATGTAAGGGACATTCTTCCCACTGATCACCAATGTAAGGAACATTCTTCCCACTGATCACCAATGTAAGGAACATTCTTCCCACTGATCACCAATGTAAGGAGCATTCTTCCCACTGATCACCAATGTAAGGAACATTCTTCCCCCTGATCACCAATGTAAGGAACATTCTTCCCACTGATCACCAATGTAAGGAACATTCTTCCTACTGATCACCAATGTAAGGGACATTCTTCCCACTGATCACCAATGTAAGGAACATTCTTCCCACTGATCACCAATGTAAGGAACATTCTTCCCACTGATCACCAATGTAAGGAGCATTCTTCCCACTGATCACCAATGTAAGGAACATTCTTCCCCCTGATCACCAATGTAAGGAACATTCTTCCCACTGATCACCAATGTAAGGAACATTCTTCCCACTGATCACCAATGTAGGAACATTCTTCTCACTGATCACCAATGTAAGGGACATTCTTCTCACTGATCACCAATGTAAGGGACATTCTTCTCACTGATCACCAATGTAAGGAACATTCTTCCCACTGACCACCAATGTAAGGAACATTCTTCCCACTGATCACCAATGTAAGGAACATTCTTCCCACTGATCACCAATGTAAGGAACATTCTTCCCACTGACCACCAATGTAAGGGACATTCTTCTCACTGATCACCAATGTAAGGGACATTCTTCCCACTGATCACCAATGTAAGGAACATTCTTCCCACTGATCACCAATGTAAGGAACATTCTTCCCACTGATCACCAATGTAAGGAGCATTCTTCCCACTGATCACCAATGTAAGGAACATTCTTCCCACTGATCACCAATGTAAGGAACATTCTTCCCACTGATCACCAATGTAAGGAACATTCTTCCTACTGATCACCAATGTAAGGGACATTCTTCCCACTGATCACCAATGTAAGGGACATTCTTCCCACTGATCACCAATGTAAGGAACATTCTTCTCACTGATCACCAATGTAAGGAACATTCTTCCCACTGATCACCAATGTAAGGAACATTCTTCTCACTGATCACCAATGTAAGGAACATTCTTCCCACTGATCACCAATGTAAGGAACATTCTTCCCACTGATCACCAATGTAAGGAACATTCTTCCTACTGATCACCAATGTAAGGGACATTCTTCCCACTGATCACCAATGTAAGGGACATTCTTCTCACTGATCACCAATGTAAGGAACATTCTTCTCACTGATCACCAATGTAAGGGACATTCTTCTCACTGATCACCAATGTAAGGAACATTCTTCTCACTGATCACCAATGTAAGGGACATTCTTCCCACTGATCACCAATGTAAGGAACATTCTTCTCACTGATCACCAATGTAAGGGACATTCTTCCCACTGATCACCAATGTAAGGAGCATTCTTCTCACTGATCACCAATGTAAGGAGCATTCTTCTCACTGACCACCAATGTAAGGGACATTCTTCCCACTGATCACCAATGTAAGGGACATTCTTCTCACTGATCACCAATGTAAGGGACATTCTTCCCACTGATCACCAATGTAAGGGACATTCTTCTCACTGATCACCAATGTAAGGAACATTCTTCTCACTGATCACCAATGTAAGGGACATTCTTCTCACTGATCACCAATGTAAGGAACATTCTTCTCACTGATCACCAATGTAAGGGACATTCTTCCCACTGATCACCAATGTAAGGAACATTCTTCTCACTGATCACCAATGTAAGGAGCATTCTTCTCACTGACCACCAATGTAAGGAACATTCTTCCCACTGATCACCAATGTAAGGAACCATCTTCCCACTGACCCCGAATGTAAGGAACATTCTTCTCACTGATCACCAATGTAAGGAACATTCTTCCCACTGATCACCAATGTAAGGAACATTCTTCTCACTGATCACCAATGTAAGGAACATTCTTCCCACTGATCACCAATGTAAGGAACATTCTTCCCACTGATCACCAATGTAAGGAACATTCTTCTCACTGATCACCAATGTAAGAAACATTCTTCCCACTGATCACCAATGTAAGGAACATTCTTCTCACTGATCACCAATGTAAGGAACATTCTTCTCACTGATCACCAATGTAAGGGACATTCTTCTCACTGATCACCAATGTAAGGAACATTCTTCTCACTGATCACCAATGTAAGGGACATTCTTCCCACTGATCACCAATGTAAGAAACATTCTTCCCACTGATCACCAATGTAAGGAACATTCTTCTCACTGACCACCAATGTAAGAAACATTCTTCCCACTGATCACCAATGTAAGGAACATTCTTCTCACTGATCACCAATGTAAGGGACATTCTTCTCACTGATCACCAATGTAAGGAACATTCTTCTCACTGATCACCAATGTAAGGAACATTCTTCTCACTGATCACCAATGTAAGGGACATTCTTCTCACTGATCACCAATGTAAGGAACATTCTTCTCACTGATCACCAATGTAAGGAACATTCTTCTCACTGATCACCAATGTAAGGAACATTCTTCTCACTGATCACCAATGTAAGGGACATTCTTCTCACTGACCACCAATGTAAGGAACATTCTTCTCACTGACCACCAATGTAAGGAACATTCTTCTCACTGATCACCAATGTAAGGGACATTCTTCTCACTGACCACCAATGTAAGGAACATTCTTCTCACTGACCACCAATGTAAGGAACATTCTTCTCACTGACCACCAATGTAAGGGACATTCTTCTCACTGATCACCAATGTAAGGGACATTCTTCTCACTGATCACCAATGTAAGGAGCATTCTTCCCACTGATCACCAATGTAAGGAACATTCTTCTCACTGATCACCAATGTAAGGAACATTCTTCTCACTGATCACCAATGTAAGGGACATTCTTCCCACTGATCACCAATGTAAGGAACATTCTTCTCACTGATCACCAATGTAAGGAACATTCTTCTCACTGACCACCAATGTAAGAAACATTCTTCCCACTGATCACCAATGTAAGGAACATTCTTCTCACTGATCACCAAAGTAAGAAACATTCTTCCCACTGATCACCAATGTAAGGAACATTCTTCTCACTGATCACCAATGTAAGGAACATTCTTCTCACTGATCACCAATGTAAGGAACATTCTTCCCACTGATCACCAATGTAAGGAACATTCTTCTCACTGATCACCAATGTAAGGAGCATTCTTCTCACTGATCACCAATGTAAGGAGCATTCTTCTCACTGATCACCAATGTAAGGGACATTCTTCTCACTGATCACCAATGTAAGGGACATTCTTCTCACTGATCACCAATGTAAGGGACATTCTTCTCACTGATCACCAATGTAAGGAACATTCTTCTCACTGATCACCAATGTAAGGAGCATTCTTCTCACTGATCACCAATGTAAGGGACATTCTTCTCACTGATCACCAATGTAAGGGACATTCTTCCCACTGATCACCAATGTAAGGAGCATTCTTCTCACTGATCACCAATGTAAGGAACATTCTTCTCACTGATCACCAATGTAAGGAACATTCTTCCCACTGATCACCAATGTAAGGGACATTCTTCCCACTGATCACCAATGTAGGGACATTCTTCTCACTGATCACCAATGTAAGGAACATTCTTCCCACTGATCACCAATGTAAGGAACATTCTTCTCACTGATCACCAATGTAGGGACATTCTTCCCACTGATCACCAATGTAAGGAACATTCTTCTCACTGATCACCAATGTAAGGAACATTCTTCTCACTGATCACCAATGTAAGGAACATTCTTCTCACTGATCACCAATGTAAGGAACATTCTTCTCACTGATCACCAATGTAAGGAACATTCTTCCCACTGATCACCAATGTAAGGAGCATTCTTCTCACTGATCACCAATGTAAGGAACATTCTTCCCACTGATCACCAATGTAAGGAACATTCTTCCCACTGATCACCAATGTAAGGAACATTCTTCTCACTGATCACCAATGTAAGGAACATTCTTCTCACTGATCACCAATGTAAGGAACATTCTTCTCACTGATCACCAATGTAAGGAACATTCTTCTCACTGATGACCAATGTAAGGAGCATTCTTCTCACTGATCACCAATGTAAGGATCATTCTTCTCACTGATCACCAATGTAAGGAACATTCTTCCCACTGATCACCAATGTAAGGAACATTCTTCTCACTGATCACCAATGTAAGGAACATTCTTCTCACTGATCACCAATGTAAGGAACATTCTTCTCACTGATCACCAATGTAAGGAACATTCTTCCCACTGATCACCAATGTGAGGAGCATTCTTCTCACTGATCACCAATGTAAGGAGCATTCTTCCCACTGATCACCAATGTAAGGAACATTCTTCCCACTGATCACCAATGTAAGGGACATTCTTCTCACTGATCACCAATGTAAGGAACATTCTTCCTACTGATCACCAATGTAAGGGACATTCTTCCCACTGACCACCAATGTAAGGAACATTCTTCTCACTGATCACCAATGTAAGGAACATTCTTCCCACTGATCACCAATGTAAGGAGCATTCTTCTCACTGATCACCAATGTAAGGAGCATTCTTCCCACTGATCACCAATGTAAGGAACATTCTTCCCACTGATCACCAATGTAAGGGACATTCTTCTCACTGATCACCAATGTAAGGGACATTCTTCCCCCTGACCACCAATGTAAGGAACATTCTTCTCACTGATCACCAATGTAAGGAACATTCTTCCCACTGATCACCAATGTAAGGAACATTCTTCTCACTGATCACCAATGTAAGGAGCATTCTTCTCACTGATCACCAATGTAAGGAGCATTCTTCCCACTGATCACCACTGTAAAGAACATTCTTCTCACTGATCACCAATGTAGGGACATTCTTCCCACTGATCACCAATGTAAGGGACATTCTTCTCACTGATCACCAATGTAAGGAGCATTCTTCTCACTGATCACCAATGTAGGGACATTCTTCCCACTGATCACCAATGTAAGGGACATTCTTCCCACTGATCACCAATGTAAGGAACATTCTTCCCACTGATCACCAATGTAAGGAACATTCTTCCCACTGACCACCAATGTAAGGGACATTCTTCTCACTGATCACCAATGTAAGGGACATTCTTCCCACTGATCACCAATGTAAGGAACATTCTTCCCACTGATCACCAATGTAAGGAACATTCTTCCCACTGATCACCAATGTAAGGAGCATTCTTCCCACTGATCACCAATGTAAGGAACATTCTTCCCCCTGATCACCAATGTAAGGAACATTCTTCCCACTGATCACCAATGTAAGGAACATTCTTCCTACTGATCACCAATGTAAGGGACATTCTTCCCACTGATCACCAATGTAAGGGACATTCTTCCCACTGATCACCAATGTAAGGAACATTCTTCCTACTGATCACCAATGTAAGGGACATTCTTCCCACTGATCACCAATGTAGGAACATTCTTCTCACTGATCACCAATGTAAGGGACATTCTTCTCACTGATCACCAATGTAAGGGACATTCTTCTCACTGATCACCAATGTAAGGAACATTCTTCCCACTGACCACCAATGTAAGGAACATTCTTCCCACTGATCACCAATGTAAGGAACATTCTTCCCACTGATCACCAATGTAAGGAACATTCTTCCCACTGACCACCAATGTAAGGGACATTCTTCTCACTGATCACCAATGTAAGGGACATTCTTCCCACTGATCACCAATGTAAGGAACATTCTTCCCACTGATCACCAATGTAAGGAACATTCTTCCCACTGATCACCAATGTAAGGAGCATTCTTCCCACTGATCACCAATGTAAGGAACATTCTTCCCCCTGATCACCAATGTAAGGAACATTCTTCCCACTGATCACCAATGTAAGGAACATTCTTCCTACTGATCACCAATGTAAGGGACATTCTTCCCACTGATCACCAATGTAAGGGACATTCTTCCCACTGATCACCAATGTAAGGGACATTCTTCCCACTGATCACCAATGTAAGGAACATTCTTCTCACTGATCAACAACGTAAGGGACATTCTTCCCACTGATCACCAATGTAAGGAACATTCTTCTCACTGATCACCAATGTAAGGAACATTCTTCCCACTGATCACCAATGTAAGGAACATTCTTCTCACTGATCACCAATGTAAGGAACATTCTTCCCACTGATCACCAATATAAGGAACATTCTTCCCACTGATCACCAATGTAAGGAACATTCTTCCTACTGATCACCAATGTAAGGGACATTCTTCCCACTGATCACCAATGTAAGGGACATTCTTCTCACTGATCACCAATGTAAGGGACATTCTTCTCACTGATCACCAATGTAAGGAACATTCTTCTCACTGATCACCAATGTAAGGGACATTCTTCCCACTGATCACCAATGTAAGGAACATTCTTCTCACTGATCACCAATGTAAGGAACATTCTTCCCACTGATCACCAATGTAAGGAACATTCTTCTCACTGATCACCAATGTAAGGAACATTCTTCCCACTGATCACCAATATAAGGAACATTCTTCCCACTGATCACCAATGTAAGGAACATTCTTCCTACTGATCACCAATGTAAGGGACATTCTTCCCACTGATCACCAATGTAAGGGACATTCTTCTCACTGATCACCAATGTAAGGGACATTCTTCTCACTGATCACCAATGTAAGGAACATTCTTCTCACTGATCACCAATGTAAGGGACATTCTTCCCACTGATCACCAATGTAAGGAACATTCTTCTCACTGATCACCAATGTAAGGAGCATTCTTCTCACTAACCACCAATGTAAGGAACATTCTTCCCACTGATCACCAATGTAAGGAACCATCTTCCCACTGACCCCGAATGTAAGGAACATTCTTCTCACTGATCACCAATGTAAGGAACATTCTTCCCACTGATCACCAATGTAAGGAACATTCTTCTCACTGATCACCAATGTAAGGAACATTCTTCCCACTGATCACCAATGTAAGGAACATTCTTCCCACTGATCACCAATGTAAGGAACATTCTTCTCACTGATCACCAATGTAAGAAACATTCTTCCCACTGATCACCAATGTAAGGAACATTCTTCTCACTGATCACCAATGTAAGGAACATTCTTCTCACTGATCACCAATGTAAGGAGCATTCTTCTCACTGATCACCAATGTAAGGAGCATTCTTCCCACTGATCACCAATGTAAGGAACATTCTTCTCACTGACCACCAATGTAAGGAACATTCTTCTCACTGACCACCAATGTAAGAAACATTCTTCCCACTGATCACCAATGTAAGGAACATTCTTCTCACTGATCACCAATGTAAGGAACATTCTTCCCACTGATCACCAATGTAAGGAACATTCTTCTCACTGATCACCAATGTAAGAAACATTCTTCTCACTGATCACCAATGTAAGGAGCATTCTTCCCACTGACCACCAATGTAAGAAACATTCTTCCCACTGATCACCAATGTAAGGAACATTCTTCTCACTGATCACCAATGTAAGGGACATTCTTCTCACTGATCACCAATGTAAGGGGTATTCTTCTCACTGATCACCAATGTAAGGAACATTCTTCTCACTGATCACCAATGTAAGGGACATTCTTCTCACTGATCACCAATGTAAGGAACATTCTTCTCACTGATCACCAATGTAAGGAACATTCTTCTCACTGATCACCAATGTAAGGGACATTCTTCTCACTGACCACCAATGTAAGGGACATTCTTCTCACTGATCACCAATGTAAGGAACATTCTTCTCACTGATCACCAATGTAAGGGACATTCTTCCCACTGATCACCAATGTAAGGAACATTCTTCCCACTGATCACCAATGTAAGGGACATTCTTCCCACTGATCACCAATGTAAGGAACATTCTTCTCACTGATCACCAATGTAAGGGACATTCTTCTCACTGATCACCAATGTAAGGAGCATTCTTCCCACTGATCACCAATGTAAGGAACATTCTTCTCACTGATCACCAATGTAAGGAACATTCTTCTCACTGATCACCAATGTAAGGGACATTCTTCCCACTGATCACCAATGTAAGGAACATTCTTCTCACTGATCACCAATGTAAGGAACATTCTTCCCACTGATCACCAATGTAAGGAACATTCTTCTCACTGATCACCAATGTAAGGAACATTCTTCTCACTGACCACCAATGTAAGAAACATTCTTCCCACTGATCACCAATGTAAGGAACATTCTTCTCACTGATCACCAATGTAAGAAACATTCTTCCCACTGATCACCAATGTAAGGAACATTCTTCTCACTGATCACCAATGTAAGGAACATTCTTCTCACTGATCACCAATGTAAGGAACATTCTTCCCACTGATCACCAATGTAAGGAACATTCTTCTCACTGATCACCAATGTAAGAAACATTCTTCCCACTGATCACCAATGTAAGAAACATTCTTCCCACTGATCACCAATGTAAGGAACATTCTTCTCACTGACCACCAATGTAAGAAACATTCTTCCCACTGATCACCAATGTAAGGAACATTCTTCTCACTGATCACCAATGTAAGGGACATTCTTCTCACTGACCACCAATGTAAGGGACATTCTTCTCACTGATCACCAATGTAAGGGACATTCTTCCCACTGATCACCAATGTAAGGAACATTCTTCCCACTGATCACCAATGTAAGGGACATTCTTCCCACTGATCACCAATGTAAGGAACATTCTTCCCACTGACCACCAATGTAAGGAACATTCTTCTCACTGATCACCAATGTAAGGAACATTCTTCTCACTGATCACCAATGTAAGGGACATTCTTCTCACTGATCACCAATGTAAGGGACATTCTTCCCACTGATCACCAATGTAAGGAACATTCTTCCCACTGATCACCAATGTAAGGAACATTCTTCTCACTGATCACCAATGTAAGGAACATTCTTCTCACTGATCACCAATGTAAGGGACATTCTTCTCACTGATCACCAATGTAAGGGACATTCTTCCCACTGATCACCAATGTAAGGAACATTCTTCCCACTGATCACCAATGTAAGGAACATTCTTCTCACTGATCACCAATGTAAGGAACATTCTTCCCACTGATCACCAATGTAAGGAACATTCTTCTCACTGACCACCAATGTAAGAAACATTCTTCCCACTGATCACCAATGTAAGGAACATTCTTCTCACTGATCACCAATGTAAGGGACATTCTTCTCACTGATCACCAATGTAAGGGGCATTCTTCCCACTGATCACCAATGTAAGGAACATTCTTCTCACTGATCACCAATGTAAGGAACATTCTTCTCACTGATCACCAATGTAAGGGACATTCTTCTCACTGATCACCAATGTAAGGAACATTCTTCTCACTGATCACCAATGTAAGGGACATTCTTCTCACTGATCACCAATGTAAGGAACATTCTTCTCACTGATCACCAATGTAAGGAACATTCTTCTCACTGATCACCAATGTAAGGGACATTCTTCTCACTGACCACCAATGTAAGGGACATTCTTCTCACTGATCACCAATGTAAGGAACATTCTTCTCACTGATCACCAATGTAAGGGACATTCTTCCCACTGATCACCAATGTAAGGAACATTCTTCCCACTGATCACCAATGTAAGGGACATTCTTCCCACTGATCACCAATGTAAGGAACATTCTTCTCACTGATCACCAATGTAAGGGACATTCTTCTCACTGATCACCAATGTAAGGAGCATTCTTCCCACTGATCACCAATGTAAGGAACATTCTTCTCACTGATCACCAATGTAAGGAACATTCTTCTCACTGATCACCAATGTAAGGGACATTCTTCCCACTGATCACCAATGTAAGGAACATTCTTCTCACTGATCACCAATGTAAGGAACATTCTTCTCACTGACCACCAATGTAAGAAACATTCTTCCCACTGATCACCAATGTAAGGAACATTCTTCTCACTGATCACCAATGTAAGAAACATTCTTCCCACTGATCACCAATGTAAGGAACATTCTTCTCACTGATCACCAATGTAAGGAACATTCTTCTCACTGATCACCAATGTAAGGAACATTCTTCCCACTGATCACCAATGTAAGGAACATTCTTCTCACTGATCACCAATGTAAGAAACATTCTTCCCACTGATCACCAATGTAAGAAACATTCTTCCCACTGATCACCAATGTAAGGAACATTCTTCCCACTGATCACCAATGTAAGGAACATTCTTCCCACTGATCACCAATGTAAGGAACATTCTTCCCACTGACCACCAATGTAAGGGACATTCTTCTCACTGACCACCAATGTAAGAAACATTCTTCCCACTGATCACCAATGTAAGGAACATTCTTCTCACTGATCACCAATGTAAGGGACATTCTTCTCACTGACCACCAATGTAAGGGACATTCTTCTCACTGATCACCAATGTAAGGGACATTCTTCCCACTGATCACCAATGTAAGGAACATTCTTCCCACTGATCACCAATGTAAGGGACATTCTTCCCACTGATCACCAATGTAAGGAACATTCTTCCCACTGACCACCAATGTAAGGAACATTCTTCTCACTGATCACCAATGTAAGGAACATTCTTCCCACTGACCACCAATGTAAGGAACATTCTTCCCACTGATCACCAATGTAAGGAACATTCTTCCCACTGATAACCAATGTAAGGAACATTCTTCCCACTGACCACCAATGTAAGGGACATTCTTCTCACTGATCACCAATGTAAGGGACATTCTTCCCACTGATCACCAATGTAAGGAACATTCTTCCCACTGATCACCAATGTAAGGAACATTCTTCCCACTGATCACCAATGTAAGGAGCATTCTTCCCACTGATCACCAATGTAAGGAACATTCTTCCCCCTGATCACCAATGTAAGGAACATTCTTCCCACTGATCACCAATGTAAGGAACATTCTTCCTACTGATCACCAATGTAAGGGACATTCTTCCCACTGATCACCAATGTAAGGAACATTCTTCCCACTGATCACCAATGTAAGGAACATTCTTCCCACTGATCACCAATGTAAGGAGCATTCTTCCCACTGATCACCAATGTAAGGAACATTCTTCCCCCTGATCACCAATGTAAGGAACATTCTTCCCACTGATCACCAATGTAAGGAACATTCTTCCCACTGATCACCAATGTAGGAACATTCTTCTCACTGATCACCAATGTAAGGGACATTCTTCTCACTGATCACCAATGTAAGGGACATTCTTCTCACTGATCACCAATGTAAGGAACATTCTTCCCACTGACCACCAATGTAAGGAACATTCTTCCCACTGATCACCAATGTAAGGAACATTCTTCCCACTGATCACCAATGTAAGGAACATTCTTCCCACTGACCACCAATGTAAGGGACATTCTTCTCACTGATCACCAATGTAAGGGACATTCTTCCCACTGATCACCAATGTAAGGAACATTCTTCCCACTGATCACCAATGTAAGGAACATTCTTCCCACTGATCACCAATGTAAGGAGCATTCTTCCCACTGATCACCAATGTAAGGAACATTCTTCCCACTGATCACCAATGTAAGGAACATTCTTCCCACTGATCACCAATGTAAGGAACATTCTTCCTACTGATCACCAATGTAAGGGACATTCTTCCCACTGATCACCAATGTAAGGGACATTCTTCCCACTGATCACCAATGTAAGGAACATTCTTCTCACTGATCACCAATGTAAGGAACATTCTTCCCACTGATCACCAATGTAAGGAACATTCTTCTCACTGATCACCAATGTAAGGAACATTCTTCCCACTGATCACCAATGTAAGGAACATTCTTCCCACTGATCACCAATGTAAGGAACATTCTTCCTACTGATCACCAATGTAAGGGACATTCTTCCCACTGATCACCAATGTAAGGGACATTCTTCTCACTGATCACCAATGTAAGGAACATTCTTCCCACTGATCACCAATGTAAGGAACATTCTTCCCACTGATCACCAATGTAAGGAACATTCTTCCTACTGATCACCAATGTAAGGGACATTCTTCCCACTGATCACCAATGTAAGGGACATTCTTCTCACTGATCACCAATGTAAGGAACATTCTTCTCACTGATCACCAATGTAAGGGACATTCTTCTCACTGATCACCAATGTAAGGAACATTCTTCTCACTGATCACCAATGTAAGGGACATTCTTCCCACTGATCACCAATGTAAGGAACATTCTTCTCACTGATCACCAATGTAAGGGACATTCTTCCCACTGATCACCAATGTAAGGAGCATTCTTCTCACTGATCACCAATGTAAGGAGCATTCTTCTCACTGACCACCAATGTAAGGGACATTCTTCCCACTGATCACCAATGTAAGGGACATTCTTCTCACTGATCACCAATGTAAGGGACATTCTTCTCACTGATCACCAATGTAAGGGACATTCTTCTCACTGATCACCAATGTAAGGAACATTCTTCTCACTGATCACCAATGTAAGGGACATTCTTCTCACTGATCACCAATGTAAGGAACATTCTTCTCACTGATCACCAATGTAAGGGACATTCTTCCCACTGATCACCAATGTAAGGAACATTCTTCTCACTGATCACCAATGTAAGGAGCATTCTTCTCACTGACCACCAATGTAAGGAACATTCTTCCCACTGATCACCAATGTAAGGAACCATCTTCCCACTGACCCCGAATGTAAGGAACATTCTTCTCACTGATCACCAATGTAAGGAACATTCTTCCCACTGATCACCAATGTAAGGAACATTCTTCTCACTGATCACCAATGTAAGGAACATTCTTCCCACTGATCACCAATGTAAGGAACATTCTTCCCACTGATCACCAATGTAAGGAACATTCTTCTCACTGATCACCAATGTAAGAAACATTCTTCCCACTGATCACCAATGTAAGGAACATTCTTCTCACTGATCACCAATGTAAGGAACATTCTTCTCACTGATCACCAATGTAAGGGACATTCTTCTCACTGATCACCAATGTAAGGAACATTCTTCTCACTGATCACCAATGTAAGGGACATTCTTCCCACTGATCACCAATGTAAGAAACATTCTTCCCACTGATCACCAATGTAAGGAACATTCTTCTCACTGACCACCAATGTAAGAAACATTCTTCCCACTGATCACCAATGTAAGGAACATTCTTCTCACTGATCACCAATGTAAGGGACATTCTTCTCACTGATCACCAATGTAAGGAACATTCTTCTCACTGATCACCAATGTAAGGAACATTCTTCTCACTGATCACCAATGTAAGGGACATTCTTCTCACTGATCACCAATGTAAGGAACATTCTTCTCACTGATCACCAATGTAAGGAACATTCTTCTCACTGATCACCAATGTAAGGAACATTCTTCTCACTGATCACCAATGTAAGGGACATTCTTCTCACTGACCACCAATGTAAGGAACATTCTTCTCACTGACCACCAATGTAAGGAACATTCTTCTCACTGATCACCAATGTAAGGGACATTCTTCTCACTGACCACCAATGTAAGGAACATTCTTCTCACTGACCACCAATGTAAGGAACATTCTTCTCACTGACCACCAATGTAAGGGACATTCTTCTCACTGATCACCAATGTAAGGGACATTCTTCTCACTGATCACCAATGTAAGGAGCATTCTTCCCACTGATCACCAATGTAAGGAACATTCTTCTCACTGATCACCAATGTAAGGAACATTCTTCTCACTGATCACCAATGTAAGGGACATTCTTCCCACTGATCACCAATGTAAGGAACATTCTTCTCACTGATCACCAATGTAAGGAACATTCTTCTCACTGACCACCAATGTAAGAAACATTCTTCCCACTGATCACCAATGTAAGGAACATTCTTCTCACTGATCACCAAAGTAAGAAACATTCTTCCCACTGATCACCAATGTAAGGAACATTCTTCTCACTGATCACCAATGTAAGGAACATTCTTCTCACTGATCACCAATGTAAGGAACATTCTTCCCACTGATCACCAATGTAAGGAACATTCTTCTCACTGATCACCAATGTAAGGAGCATTCTTCTCACTGATCACCAATGTAAGGAGCATTCTTCTCACTGATCACCAATGTAAGGGACATTCTTCTCACTGATCACCAATGTAAGGGACATTCTTCTCACTGATCACCAATGTAAGGGACATTCTTCTCACTGATCACCAATGTAAGGAACATTCTTCTCACTGATCACCAATGTAAGGAGCATTCTTCTCACTGATCACCAATGTAAGGGACATTCTTCTCACTGATCACCAATGTAAGGGACATTCTTCCCACTGATCACCAATGTAAGGAGCATTCTTCTCACTGATCACCAATGTAAGGAACATTCTTCTCACTGATCACCAATGTAAGGAACATTCTTCCCACTGATCACCAATGTAAGGGACATTCTTCCCACTGATCACCAATGTAGGGACATTCTTCTCACTGATCACCAATGTAAGGAACATTCTTCCCACTGATCACCAATGTAAGGAACATTCTTCTCACTGATCACCAATGTAGGGACATTCTTCCCACTGATCACCAATGTAAGGAACATTCTTCTCACTGATCACCAATGTAAGGAACATTCTTCTCACTGATCACCAATGTAAGGAACATTCTTCTCACTGATCACCAATGTAAGGAACATTCTTCTCACTGATCACCAATGTAAGGAACATTCTTCCCACTGATCACCAATGTAAGGAGCATTCTTCTCACTGATCACCAATGTAAGGAACATTCTTCCCACTGATCACCAATGTAAGGAACATTCTTCCCACTGATCACCAATGTAAGGAACATTCTTCTCACTGATCACCAATGTAAGGAACATTCTTCTCACTGATCACCAATGTAAGGAACATTCTTCTCACTGATCACCAATGTAAGGAACATTCTTCTCACTGATGACCAATGTAAGGAGCATTCTTCTCACTGATCACCAATGTAAGGATCATTCTTCTCACTGATCACCAATGTAAGGAACATTCTTCCCACTGATCACCAATGTAAGGAACATTCTTCTCACTGATCACCAATGTAAGGAACATTCTTCTCACTGATCACCAATGTAAGGAACATTCTTCTCACTGATCACCAATGTAAGGAACATTCTTCCCACTGATCACCAATGTGAGGAGCATTCTTCTCACTGATCACCAATGTAAGGAGCATTCTTCCCACTGATCACCAATGTAAGGAACATTCTTCCCACTGATCACCAATGTAAGGGACATTCTTCTCACTGATCACCAATGTAAGGAACATTCTTCCTACTGATCACCAATGTAAGGGACATTCTTCCCACTGACCACCAATGTAAGGAACATTCTTCTCACTGATCACCAATGTAAGGAACATTCTTCCCACTGATCACCAATGTAAGGAGCATTCTTCTCACTGATCACCAATGTAAGGAGCATTCTTCCCACTGATCACCAATGTAAGGAACATTCTTCCCACTGATCACCAATGTAAGGGACATTCTTCTCACTGATCACCAATGTAAGGGACATTCTTCCCCCTGACCACCAATGTAAGGAACATTCTTCTCACTGATCACCAATGTAAGGAACATTCTTCCCACTGATCACCAATGTAAGGAACATTCTTCTCACTGATCACCAATGTAAGGAGCATTCTTCTCACTGATCACCAATGTAAGGAGCATTCTTCCCACTGATCACCACTGTAAAGAACATTCTTCTCACTGATCACCAATGTAGGGACATTCTTCCCACTGATCACCAATGTAAGGGACATTCTTCTCACTGATCACCAATGTAAGGAGCATTCTTCTCACTGATCACCAATGTAGGGACATTCTTCCCACTGATCACCAATGTAAGGGACATTCTTCCCACTGATCACCAATGTAAGGAACATTCTTCCCACTGATCACCAATGTAAGGAACATTCTTCCCACTGACCACCAATGTAAGGGACATTCTTCTCACTGATCACCAATGTAAGGGACATTCTTCCCACTGATCACCAATGTAAGGAACATTCTTCCCACTGATCACCAATGTAAGGAACATTCTTCCCACTGATCACCAATGTAAGGAGCATTCTTCCCACTGATCACCAATGTAAGGAACATTCTTCCCCCTGATCACCAATGTAAGGAACATTCTTCCCACTGATCACCAATGTAAGGAACATTCTTCCTACTGATCACCAATGTAAGGGACATTCTTCCCACTGATCACCAATGTAAGGGACATTCTTCCCACTGATCACCAATGTAAGGAACATTCTTCCTACTGATCACCAATGTAAGGGACATTCTTCCCACTGATCACCAATGTAGGAACATTCTTCTCACTGATCACCAATGTAAGGGACATTCTTCTCACTGATCACCAATGTAAGGGACATTCTTCTCACTGATCACCAATGTAAGGAACATTCTTCCCATTGACCACCAATGTAAGGAACATTCTTCCCACTGATCACCAATGTAAGGAACATTCTTCCCACTGATCACCAATGTAAGGAACATTCTTCCCACTGACCACCAATGTAAGGGACATTCTTCTCACTGATCACCAATGTAAGGGACATTCTTCCCACTGATCACCAATGTAAGGAACATTCTTCCCACTGATCACCAATGTAAGGAACATTCTTCCCACTGATCACCAATGTAAGGAGCATTCTTCCCACTGATCACCAATGTAAGGAACATTCTTCCCCCTGATCACCAATGTAAGGAACATTCTTCCCACTGATCACCAATGTAAGGAACATTCTTCCTACTGATCACCAATGTAAGGGACATTCTTCCCACTGATCACCAATGTAAGGGACATTCTTCCCACTGATCACCAATGTAAGGGACATTCTTCCCACTGATCACCAATGTAAGGAACATTCTTCTCACTGATCAACAATGTAAGGGACATTCTTCCCACTGATCACCAATGTAAGGAACATTCTTCTCACTGATCACCAATGTAAGGAACATTCTTCCCACTGATCACCAATGTAAGGAACATTCTTCTCACTGATCACCAATGTAAGGAACATTCTTCCCACTGATCACCAATATAAGGAACATTCTTCCCACTGATCACCAATGTAAGGAACATTCTTCCTACTGATCACCAATGTAAGGGACATTCTTCCCACTGATCACCAATGTAAGGGACATTCTTCTCACTGATCACCAATGTAAGGGACATTCTTCTCACTGATCACCAATGTAAGGAACATTCTTCTCACTGATCACCAATGTAAGGGACATTCTTCCCACTGATCACCAATGTAAGGAACATTCTTCTCACTGATCACCAATGTAAGGAACATTCTTCCCACTGATCACCAATGTAAGGAACATTCTTCTCACTGATCACCAATGTAAGGAACATTCTTCCCACTGATCACCAATATAAGGAACATTCTTCCCACTGATCACCAATGTAAGGAACATTCTTCCTACTGATCACCAATGTAAGGGACATTCTTCCCACTGATCACCAATGTAAGGGACATTCTTCTCACTGATCACCAATGTAAGGGACATTCTTCTCACTGATCACCAATGTAAGGAACATTCTTCTCACTGATCACCAATGTAAGGGACATTCTTCCCACTGATCACCAATGTAAGGAACATTCTTCTCACTGATCACCAATGTAAGGAGCATTCTTCTCACTAACCACCAATGTAAGGAACATTCTTCCCACTGATCACCAATGTAAGGAACCATCTTCCCACTGACCCCGAATGTAAGGAACATTCTTCTCACTGATCACCAATGTAAGGAACATTCTTCCCACTGATCACCAATGTAAGGAACATTCTTCTCACTGATCACCAATGTAAGGAACATTCTTCCCACTGATCACCAATGTAAGGAACATTCTTCCCACTGATCACCAATGTAAGGAACATTCTTCTCACTGATCACCAATGTAAGAAACATTCTTCCCACTGATCACCAATGTAAGGAACATTCTTCTCACTGATCACCAATGTAAGGAACATTCTTCTCACTGATCACCAATGTAAGGGACATTCTTCTCACTGATCACCAATGTAAGGAACATTCTTCTCACTGATCACCAATGTAAGGGACATTCTTCCCACTGATCACCAATGTAAGAAACATTCTTCCCACTGATCACCAATGTAAGGAACATTCTTCTCACTGACCACCAATGTAAGAAACATTCTTCCCACTGATCACCAATGTAAGGAACATTCTTCTCACTGATCACCAATGTAAGGGACATTCTTCTCACTGATCACCAATGTAAGGAACATTCTTCTCACTGATCACCAATGTAAGGAACATTCTTCTCACTGATCACCAATGTAAGGGACATTCTTCTCACTGATCACCAATGTAAGGAACATTCTTCTCACTGATCACCAATGTAAGGAACATTCTTCTCACTGATCACCAATGTAAGGAACATTCTTCTCACTGATCACCAATGTAAGGGACATTCTTCTCACTGACCACCAATGTAAGGAACATTCTTCTCACTGACCACCAATGTAAGGAACATTCTTCTCACTGATCACCAATGTAAGGGACATTCTTCTCACTGACCACCAATGTAAGGAACATTCTTCTCACTGACCACCAATGTAAGGAACATTCTTCTCACTGACCACCAATGTAAGGGACATTCTTCTCACTGATCACCAATGTAAGGGACATTCTTCTCACTGATCACCAATGTAAGGAGCATTCTTCCCACTGATCACCAATGTAAGGAACATTCTTCTCACTGATCACCAATGTAAGGAACATTCTTCTCACTGATCACCAATGTAAGGGACATTCTTCCCACTGATCACCAATGTAAGGAACATTCTTCTCACTGATCACCAATGTAAGGAACATTCTTCTCACTGACCACCAATGTAAGAAACATTCTTCCCACTGATCACCAATGTAAGGAACATTCTTCTCACTGATCACCAATGTAAGAAACATTCTTCCCACTGATCACCAATGTAAGGAACATTCTTCTCACTGATCACCAATGTAAGGAACATTCTTCTCACTGATCACCAATGTAAGGAACATTCTTCCCACTGATCACCAATGTAAGGAACATTCTTCTCACTGATCACCAATGTAAGAAACATTCTTCCCACTGATCACCAATGTAAGAAACATTCTTCCCACTGATCACCAATGTAAGGAACATTCTTCTCACTGACCACCAATGTAAGAAACATTCTTCCCACTGATCACCAATGTAAGGAACATTCTTCTCACTGATCACCAATGTAAGGGACATTCTTCTCACTGATCACCAATGTAAGGAACATTCTTCTCACTGATCACCAATGTAAGGAACATTCTTCTCACTGATCACCAATGTAAGGGACATTCTTCTCACTGATCACCAATGTAAGGAACATTCTTCTCACTGATCACCAATGTAAGGAACATTCTTCTCACTGATCACCAATGTAAGGAACATTCTTCTCACTGATCACCAATGTAAGGGACATTCTTCTCACTGACCACCAATGTAAGGGACATTCTTCTCACTGATCACCAATGTAAGGGACATTCTTCCCACTGATCACCAATGTAAGGAACATTCTTCCCACTGATCACCAATGTAAGGGACATTCTTCCCACTGATCACCAATGTAAGGAACATTCTTCCCACTGACCACCAATGTAAGGAACATTCTTCTCACTGATCACCAATGTAAGGAACATTCTTCCCACTGACCACCAATGTAAGGAACATTCTTCCCACTGATCACCAATGTAAGGAACATTCTTCCCACTGATCACCAATGTAAGGAACATTCTTCCCACTGACCACCAATGTAAGGGACATTCTTCTCACTGATCACCAATGTAAGGGACATTCTTCCCACTGATCACCAATGTAAGGAACATTCTTCCCACTGATCACCAATGTAAGGAACATTCTTCCCACTGATCACCAATGTAAGGAGCATTCTTCCCACTGATCACCAATGTAAGGAACATTCTTCCCCCTGATCACCAATGTAAGGAACATTCTTCCCACTGATCACCAATGTAAGGAACATTCTTCCTACTGATCACCAATGTAAGGGACATTCTTCCCACTGATCACCAATGTCGGAACATTCTTCTCACTGATCACCAATGTAAGGGACATTCTTCTCACTGATCACCAATGTAAGGGACATTCTTCTCACTGATCACCAATGTAAGGAACATTCTTCCCACTGACCACCAATGTAAGGAACATTCTTCCCACTGATCACCAATGTAAGGAACATTCTTCCCACTGATCACCAATGTAAGGAACATTCTTCCCACTGACCACCAATGTAAGGGACATTCTTCTCACTGATCACCAATGTAAGGGACATTCTTCCCACTGATCACCAATGTAAGGAACATTCTTCCCACTGATCACCAATGTAAGGAACATTCTTCCCACTGATCACCAATGTAAGGAGCATTCTTCCCACTGATCACCAATGTAAGGAACATTCTTCCCCCTGATCACCAATGTAAGGAACATTCTTCCCACTGATCACCAATGTAAGGAACATTCTTCCTACTGATCACCAATGTAAGGGACATTCTTCCCACTGATCACCAATGTAAGGGACATTCTTCCCACTGATCACCAATGTAAGGAACATTCTTCTCACTGATCACCAATGTAAGGAACATTCTTCCCACTGATCACCAATGTAAGGAACATTCTTCTCACTGATCACCAATGTAAGGAACATTCTTCCCACTGATCACCAATGTAAGGAACATTCTTCCCACTGATCACCAATGTAAGGAACATTCTTCCTACTGATCACCAATGTAAGGGACATTCTTCCCACTGATCACCAATGTAAGGGACATTCTTCTCACTGATCACCAATGTAAGGAACATTCTTCTCACTGATCACCAATGTAAGGGACATTCTTCTCACTGATCACCAATGTAAGGAACATTCTTCTCACTGATCACCAATGTAAGGGACATTCTTCCCACTGATCACCAATGTAAGGAACATTCTTCTCACTGATCACCAATGTAAGGGACATTCTTCCCACTGATCACCAATGTAAGGAGCATTCTTCTCACTGATCACCAATGTAAGGAGCATTCTTCTCACTGACCACCAATGTAAGGGACATTCTTCCCACTGACCACCAATGTAAGGAACATTCTTCCCACTGATCACCAATGTAAGGAGCATTCTTCCCACTGACCCCCAATGTAAGGAACATTCTTCTCACTGATCACCAATGTAAGGAGCATTCTTCTCACTGACCACCAATGTAAGGAACATTCTTCCCACTGATCACCAATGTAAGGAACATTCTTCCCACTGACCCCGAATGTAAGGAACATTCTTCTCACTGATCACCAATGTAAGGAACATTCTTCTCACTGATCACCAATGTAAGGAGCATTCTTCCCACTGACCCCCAATGTAAGGAACATTCTTCTCACTGATCACCAATGTAAGGAACATTCTTCTCACTGATCACCAATGTAAGGAGCATTCTTCTCACTGATCACCAATGTAAGGAACATTCTTCTCACTGATCACCAATGTAAGGAGCATTCTTCTCACTGATCACCAATGTAAGGGACATTCTTCTCACTGATCACCAATGTAAGGGACATTCTTCCCACTGATCACCAATGTAAGGAGCATTCTTCTCACTGATCACCAATGTAAGGAACATTCTTCTCACTGATCACCAATGTAAGGAACATTCTTCCCACTGATCACCAATGTAAGGGACATTCTTCCCACTGATCACCAATGTAGGGACATTCTTCTCACTGATCACCAATGTAAGGAACATTCTTCCCACTGATCACCAATGTAAGGAACATTCTTCTCACTGATCACCAATGTAGGGACATTCTTCCCACTGATCACCAATGTAAGGAACATTCTTCTCACTGATCACCAATGTAAGGAACATTCTTCTCACTGATCACCAATGTAAGGAACATTCTTCTCACTGATCACCAATGTAAGGAACATTCTTCTCACTGATCACCAATGTAAGGAACATTCTTCCCACTGATCACCAATGTAAGGAGCATTCTTCTCACTGATCACCAATGTAAGGAACATTCTTCCCACTGATCACCAATGTAAGGAGCATTCTTCTCACTGATCACCAATGTAAGGATCATTCTTCTCACTGATCACCAATGTAAGGAACATTCTTCCCACTGATCACCAATGTAAGGAACATTCTTCTCACTGATCACCAATGTAAGGAACATTCTTCTCACTGATCACCAATGTAAGGAACATTCTTCTCACTGATCACCAATGTAAGGAACATTCTTCCCACTGATCACCAATGTAAGGAGCATTCTTCTCACTGATCACCAATGTAAGGAGCATTCTTCCCACTGATCACCAATGTAAGGAACATTCTTCCCACTGATCACCAATGTAAGGGACATTCTTCTCACTGATCACCAATGTAAGGAACATTCTTCCTACTGATCACCAATGTAAGGGACATTCTTCCCACTGACCACCAATGTAAGGAACATTCTTCTCACTGATCACCAATGTAAGGAACATTCTTCCCACTGATCACCAATGTAAGGAGCATTCTTCTCACTGATCACCAATGTAAGGAGCATTCTTCCCACTGATCACCAATGTAAGGAACATTCTTCCCACTGATCACCAATGTAAGGGACATTCTTCTCACTGATCACCAATGTAAGGGACATTCTTCCCCCTGACCACCAATGTAAGGAACATTCTTCTCACTGATCACCAATGTAAGGAACATTCTTCCCACTGATCACCAATGTAAGGAACATTCTTCTCACTGATCACCAATGTAAGGAGCATTCTTCTCACTGATCACCAATGTAAGGAGCATTCTTCCCACTGATCACCACTGTAAGGAACATTCTTCTCACTGATCACCAATGTAGGGACATTCTTCCCACTGATCACCAATGTAAGGGACATTCTTCTCACTGATCACCAATGTAAGGAGCATTCTTCTCACTGATCACCAATGTAGGGACATTCTTCCCACTGATCACCAATGTAAGGGACATTCTTCCCACTGATCACCAATGTAAGGAACATTCTTCCCACTGATCACCAATGTAAGGAACATTCTTCCCACTGACCACCAATGTAAGGGACATTCTTCTCACTGATCACCAATGTAAGGGACATTCTTCCCACTGATCACCAATGTAAGGAACATTCTTCCCACTGATCACCAATGTAAGGAACATTCTTCCCACTGATCACCAATGTAAGGAGCATTCTTCCCACTGATCACCAATGTAAGGAACATTCTTCCCCCTGATCACCAATGTAGGGAACATTCTTCCCACTGATCACCAATGTAAGGAACATTCTTCCTACTGATCACCAATGTAAGGGACATTCTTCCCACTGATCACCAATGTAAGGGACATTCTTCCCACTGATCACCAATGTAAGGGACATTCTTCCCACTGATCACCAATGTAAGGAACATTCTTCCTACTGATCACCAATGTAAGGGACATTCTTCCCACTGATCACCAATGTAAGGGACATTCTTCTCACTGATCACCAATGTAAGGGACATTCTTCTCACTGATCACCAATGTAAGGAACATTCTTCCCACTGACCACCAATGTAAGGAACATTCTTCCCACTGATCACCAATGTAAGGAACATTCTTCCCACTGATCACCAATGTAAGGAACATTCTTCCCACTGACCACCAATGTAAGGGACATTCTTCTCACTGATCACCAATGTAAGGGACATTCTTCCCACTGATCACCAATGTAAGGAACATTCTTCCCACTGATCACCAATGTAAGGAACATTCTTCCCACTGATCACCAATGTAAGGAGCATTCTTCCCACTGATCACCAATGTAAGGAACATTCATCCCCCTGATCACCAATGTAAGGAACATTCTTCCCACTGATCACCAATGTAAGGAACATTCTTCCTACTGATCACCAATGTAAGGGACATTCTTCCCACTGATCACCAATGTAAGGGACATTCTTCCCACTGATCACCAATGTAAGGAACATTCTTCTCACTGATCACCAATGTAAGGAACATTCTTCCCACTGATCACCAATGTAAGGAACATTCTTCTCACTGATCACCAATGTAAGGAACATTCTTCCCACTGATCACCAATGTAAGGAACATTCTTCCCACTGATCACCAATGTAAGGAACATTCTTCCTACTGATCACCAATGTAAGGGACATTCTTCCCACTGATCACCAATGTAAGGGACATTCTTCTCACTGATCACCAATGTAAGGAACATTCTTCTCACTGATCACCAATGTAAGGGACATTCTTCTCACTGATCACCAATGTAAGGAACATTCTTCTCACTGATCACCAATGTAAGGGACATTCTTCCCACTGATCACCAATGTAAGGAACATTCTTCTCACTGATCACCAATGTAAGGAGCATTCTTCTCACTGACCACCAATGTAAGGAACATTCTTCCCACTGATCACCAATGTAAGGAACATTCTTCCCACTGACCCCGAATGTAAGGAACATTCTTCTCACTGATCACCAATGTAAGGAACATTCTTCTCACTGATCACCAATGTAAGGAGCATTCTTCCCACTGACCCCCAATGTAAGGAACATTCTTCTCACTGATCACCAATGTAAGGAGCATTCTTCCCACTGACCCCCAATGTAAGGAACATTCTTCTCACTGATCACCAATGTAAGGAGCATTCTTCTCACTGATCACCAATGTAAGGAGCATTCTTCTCACTGATCACCAATGTAAGGAGCATTCTTCTCACTGATCACCAATGTAAGGGACATTCTTCTCACTGATCACCAATGTAAGGGACATTCTTCTCACTGATCACCAATGTAAGGAACATTCTTCTCACTGATCACCAATGTAAGGAGCATTCTTCTCACTGATCACCAATGTAAGGGACATTCTTCTCACTGATCACCAATGTAAGGGACATTCTTCCCACTGATCACCAATGTAAGGAGCATTCTTCTCACTGATCACCAATGTAAGGAACATTCTTCTCACTGATCACCAATGTAGGGACATTCTTCCCACTGATCACCAATGTAAGGAACATTCTTCTCACTGATCACCAATGTAAGGAACATTCTTCTCACTGATCACCAATGTAAGGAACATTCTTCTCACTGATCACCAATGTAAGGAACATTCTTCTCACTGATCACCAATGTAAGGAACATTCTTCCCACTGATCACCAATGTAAGGAGCATTCTTCTCACTGATCACCAATGTAAGGAACATTCTTCCCACTGATCACCAATGTAAGGAGCATTCTTCTCACTGATCACCAATGTAAGGATCATTCTTCTCACTGATCACCAATGTAAGGAACATTCTTCCCACTGATCACCAATGTAAGGAACATTCTTCTCACTGATCACCAATGTAAGGAACATTCTTCTCACTGATCACCAATGTAAGGAACATTCTTCTCACTGATCACCAATGTAAGGAACATTCTTCCCACTGATCACCAATGTAAGGAGCATTCTTCTCACTGATCACCAATGTAAGGAGCATTCTTCCCACTGATCACCAATGTAAGGAACATTCTTCCCACTGATCACCAATGTAAGGGACATTCTTCTCACTGATCACCAATGTAAGGAACATTCTTCCTACTGATCACCAATGTAAGGGACATTCTTCCCACTGACCACCAATGTAAGGAACATTCTTCTCACTGATCACCAATGTAAGGAACATTCTTCCCACTGATCACCAATGTAAGGAGCATTCTTCTCACTGATCACCAATGTAAGGAGCATTCTTCCCACTGATCACCAATGTAAGGAACATTCTTCCCCCTGACCACCAATGTAAGGAACATTCTTCTCACTGATCACCAATGTAAGGAACATTCTTCCCACTGATCACCAATGTAAGGAACATTCTTCTCACTGATCACCAATGTAAGGAGCATTCTTCTCACTGATCACCAATGTAAGGAGCATTCTTCCCACTGATCACCACTGTAAGGAACATTCTTCTCACTGATCACCAATGTAGGGACATTCTTCCCACTGATCACCAATGTAAGGGACATTCTTCTCACTGATCACCAATGTAAGGAGCATTCTTCTCACTGATCACCAATGTAGGGACATTCTTCCCACTGATCACCAATGTAAGGGACATTCTTCCCACTGATCACCAATGTAAGGAACATTCTTCCCACTGATCACCAATGTAAGGAACATTCTTCTCACTGATCACCAATGTAAGGAACATTCTTCTCACTGATCACCAATGTAAGGAACATTCTTCCCACTGATCACCAATGTAAGGAGCATTCTTCTCACTGATCACCAATGTAAGGAACATTCTTCTCACTGATCACCAATGTAAGGAACATTCTTCTCACTGATCACCAATGTAAGGAACATTCTTCTCACTGATCACCAATGTAAGGAACATTCTTCCCACTGATCACCAATGTAAGGAACATTCTTCCCACTGATCACCAATGTAAGGAACATTCTTCCCACTGATCACCAATGTAAGGAACATTCTTCCCACTGATCACCAATGTAAGGAACATTCTTCCCACTGATCACCAATGTAAGGAACATTCTTCCCACTGATCACCAATGTAAGGGACATTCTTCCCACTGATCACCAATGTAAGGAACATTCTTCCCACTGATCACCAATGTAAGGAACATTCTTCCCACTGATCACCAATGTAAGGGACATTCTTCTCACTGACCACCAATGTAAGGGACATTCTTCCCACTGATCACCAATGTAAGGGACATTCTTCCCACTGATCACCAATGTAAGGAACATTCTTCCCACTGATCACCAATGTAAGGAACATTCTTCCCACTGATCACCAATGTAAGGGACATTCTTCCCACTGATCACCAATGTAAGGAACATTCTTCCCACTGATCACCAATGTAAGGAACATTCTTCCCACTGATCACCAATGTAAGGGACATTCTTCCCACTGATCACCAATGTAAGGAACATTCTTCTCACTGATCACCAATGTAAGGAACATTCTTCTCACTGATCACCAATGTAAGGAACATTCTTCCCACTGATCACCAATGTAAGGGACATTCTTCTCACTGACCACCAATGTAAGGGACATTCTTCTCACTGATCACCAATGTAAGGGACATTCTTCCCACTGATCACCAATGTAAGGAACATTCTTCCCACTGATCACCAATGTAAGGAACATTCTTCCCACTGATCACCAATGTAAGGAACATTCTTCCCACTGATCACCAATGTAAGGAACATTCTTCCCCCTGATCACCAATGTAAGGAACATTCTTCCCACTGATCACCAATGTAAGGAACATTCTTCCCACTGATCACCAATGTAAGGGACATTCTTCCCACTGATCACCAATGTAAGGAACATTCTTCCCACTGATCACCAATGTAAGGAACATTCTTCTCACTGATCACCAATGTAAGGGACATTCTTCTCACTGATCACCAATGTAAGGAACATTCTTCCCACTGATCACCAATGTAAGGAACATTCTTCCTACTGATCACCAATGTAAGGGACATTCTTCCCACTGATCACCAATGTAAGGGACATTCTTCTCACTGATCACCAATGTAAGGAACATTCTTCTCACTGATCACCAATGTAAGGGACATTCTTCTCACTGATCACCAATGTAAGGAACATTCTTCTCACTGATCACCAAAGTAAGGGACATTCTTCCCACTGATCACCAATGTAAGGAACATTCTTCTCACTGATCACCAATGTAAGGGACATTCTTCCCACTGATCACCAATGTAAGGAGCATTCTTCTCACTGATCACCAATGTAATGAGCATTCTTCTCACTGACCACCAATGTAAGGAACATTCTTCCCACTGATCACCAATGTAAGGGACATTCTTCCCACTGACCACCAATGTAAGGAACATTCTTCCCACTGATCACCAATGTAAGGAGCATTCTTCCCACTGACCCCCAATGTAAGGAACATTCTTCTCACTGATCACCAATGTAAGGAGCATTCTTCTCACTGACCACCCATGTAAGGAACATTCTTCCCACTGATCACCAATGTAAGGAACATTCTTCCCACTGACCCCGAATGTAAGGAACATTCTTCTCACTGATCACCAATGTAAGGAACATTCTTCTCACTGATCACCAATGTAAGGAGCATTCTTCCCACTGACCCCCATTGTAAGGAACATTCTTCTCACTGATCACCAATGTAAGGAACATTCTTCTCACTGATCACCAATGTAAGGAGCATTCTTCTCACTGATCACCAATGTAAGGGACATTCTTCTCACTGATCACCAATGTAAGGGACATTCTTCTCACTGATCACCAATGTAAGGAACATTCTTCTCACTGATCACCAATGTAAGGAGCATTCTTCCCACTGACCCCCAATGTAAGGAACATTCTTCTCACTGATCACCAATGTAAGGAACATTCTTCCCACTGATCACCAATGTAAGGAGCATTCTTCCCACTGACCCCCAATGTAAGGAACATTCTTCTCACTGATCACCAATGTAAGGAGCATTCTTCTCACTGACCACCCATGTAAGGAACATTCTTCCCACTGATCACCAATGTAAGGAACATTCTTCCCACTGACCCCGAATGTAAGGAACATTCTTCTCACTGATCACCAATGTAAGGAACATTCTTCTCACTGATCACCAATGTAAGGAGCATTCTTCCCACTGACCCCCAATGTAAGGAACATTCTTCTCACTGATCACCAATGTAAGGAACATTCTTCTCACTGATCACCAATGTAAGGAGCATTCTTCTCACTGATCACCAATGTAAGGAGCATTCTTCCCACTGACCCCCAATGTAAGGAACATTCTTCTCACTGATCACCAATGTAAGGAGCATTCTTCTCACTGACCACCCATGTAAGGAACATTCTTCCCACTGATCACCAATGTAAGGAACATTCTTCCCACTGACCCCGAATGTAAGGAACATTCTTCTCACTGATCACCAATGTAAGGAACATTCTTCTCACTGATCACCAATGTAAGGAGCATTCTTCCCACTGACCCCCAATGTAAGGAACATTCTTCTCACTGATCACCAATGTAAGGAACATTCTTCTCACTGATCACCAATGTAAGGAGCATTCTTCTCACTGATCACCAATGTAAGGGACATTCTTCTCACTGATCACCAATGTAAGGAACATTCTTCCTACTGATCACCAATGTAAGGGACATTCTTCCCACTGATCACCAATGTAAGGAGCATTCTTCTCACTGATCACCAATGTAAGGAACATTCTTCTCACTGATCACCAATGTAAGGAACATTCTTCCCACTGATCACCAATGTAAGGAGCATTCTTCTCACTGATCACCAATGTAAGGAACATTCTTCCCACTGATCACCAATGTAAGGAACATTCTTCTCACTGATCACCAATGTAGGGACATTCTTCCCACTGATCACCAATGTAAGGAACATTCTTCTCACTGATCACCAATGTAAGGAACATTCTTCTCACTGATCACCAATGTAAGGAACATTCTTTTCACTGATCACCAATGTAAGGAACATTCTTCTCACTGATCACCAATGTAAGGAACATTCTTCCCACTGATCACCAATGTAAGGAGCATTCTTCTCACTGATCACCAATGTAAGGAACATTCTTCCCACTGATCACCAATGTAAGGAGCATTCTTCTCACTGATCACCAATGTAAGGATCATTCTTCTCACTGATCACCAATGTAAGGATCATTCTTCTCACTGATCACCAATGTAAGGAACATTCTTCCCACTGATCACCAATGTAAGGAACATTCTTCTCACTGATCACCAATGTAAGGAACATTCTTCTCACTGATCACCAATGTAGGGACATTCTTCCCACTGATCACCAATGTAAGGAACATTCTTCCCACTGATCACCAATGTAAGGAACATTCTTCTCACTGATCACCAATGTAAGGGACATTCTTCTCACTGACCACCAATGTAAGGGACATTCTTCTCACTGATCACCAATGTAAGGAACATTCTTCCTACTGATCACCAATGTAAGGGACATGCTTCCCACTGACCACCAATGTAAGGAACATTCTTCTCACTGATCACCAATGTAAGGAGCATTCTTCTCACTGATCACCAATGTAAGGAGCATTCTTCCCACTGATCACCAATGTAAGGAACATTCTTCCCACTGATCACCAATGTAAGGGACATTCTTCTCACTGATCACCAATGTAAGGGACATTCTTCCTACTGATCACCAATGTAAGGGACATTCTTCTCACTGATCACCAATGTAAGGGACATTCTTCCCCCTGACCACCAATGTAAGGAACATTCTTCTCACTGATCACCAATGTAAGGAACATTCTTCCCACTGATCACCAATGTAAGGGACATTCTTCTCACTGATCACCAATGTAAGGAGCATTGTTCTCACTGATCACCAATGTAAGGAGCATTCTTCCCACTGATCACCACTGTAAGGAACATTCTTCTCACTGATCACCAATGTAGGGACATTCTTCCCACTGATCACCAATGTAAGGGACATTCTTCTCACTGATCACCAATGTAAGGAGCATTCTTCTCACTGATCACCAATGTAAGGAACATTCTTCCCACTGATCACCAATGTAAGGAACATTCTTCCCACTGACCACCAATGTAAGGGACATTCTTCCCACTGATCACCAATGTAAGGAACATTCTTCCCACTGATCACCAATGTAAGGAACATTCTTCTCACTGATCACCAATGCAAGGAACATTCTTCCCACTGATCACCAATGTAAGGGACATTCTTCTCACTGATCACCAATGTAAGGAACATTCTTCTCACTGATCACCAATGTACGGAACATTCTTCCCACTGATCACCAATGTAAGGAACATTCTTCCCACTGATCACCAATGTAAGGAACATTCTTCCCACTGATCACCAATGTAAGGAACATTCTTCCCACTGATCACCAATGTAAGGGACATTCTTCCCACTGATCACCAATGTAAGGAACATTCTTCCCACTGATCACCAATGTAAGGAACATTCTTCCCACTGATCACCAATGTAAGGGACATTCTTCCCACTGATCACCAATGTAAGGAACATTCTTCCCACTGATCACCAATGTAAGGAACATTCTTCTCACTGATCACCAATGTAAGGAACATTCTTCTCACTGATCACCAATGCAAGGAACATTCTTCCCACTGATCAGCAATGTAAGGGACATTCTTCTCACTGATCACCAATGTAAGGAACATTCTTCTCACTGATCACCAATGTACGGAACATTCTTCTCACTGATCACCAATGTAAGGAACATTCTTCCCACTGATCACCAATGTAAGGAACATTCTTCCCACTGATCACCAATGTAAGGAACATTCTTCCCACTGATCACCAATGTAAGGAACATTCTTCCCACTGATCACCAATGTAAGGGACATTCTTCCCACTGATCACCAATGTAAGGAACATTCTTCCCACTGATCACCAATATAAGGAGCATTCTTCCCACTGATCACCAATGTAAGGGACATTATTCCCCCTGATCACCAATGTAAGGAACATTCTTCCCACTGATCACCAATGTAAGGGACATTCTTCTCACTGATCACCAATGTAAGGGACATTCTTCCCACTGATCACCAATGTAAGGGACATTCTTCCCACTGATCACCAATGTAAGGGACATTCTTCCCACTGATCACCAATGTAAGGGACATTCTTCCCACTGATCACCAATGTAAGGAACATTCTTCTCACTGATTACCAATGTAAGGATCATTCTTCCCATTGACCACCAATGTAAGGAGCATTCTTCCTACTGACCACCAATATAATAAACATTCTTCCCACTGACCACCAATGTAAGGAGCATTCTTCCTACTGACCACCAATATAATAAACATTCTTCCCACTGACCACCAATGTAAGGGGCATTCTTCCCACTGACCAGCAATGTAACCTTTGATGATCCCCTGTCACTTTTTTTCTTGTGGTGTCATTCATGCTGATAACAGAGGAAAGAGGCAGCAGACAGAAATGACACGTGGTGCTTGTAATTGGGACAAGTACACACTATAGAGGGATATGCTTTGTTCATGTTTCATGTCTGAGGTTTACAACCACTTCAATAACAAATTTATCTGGTGTTCTACCGTAAACATTTTTGTCCCTTTAGCTTGCAGTTGACCAATCTGTACCCTTATAAGATTCCACTTTACTTTATTCCCCTAACCCCCAGCCTACCCCTCTCCTCCATGTCATAGGAATTAATATTCCTGAAGCCATGGACAAGATCCGTTTTTCCTCTAGACCACACATGATGGTCAGTGGTCATTCCTCCAGGAATTTTTTTTTTTGTTGAAGACACACATGGGAGCAGGGCTGCCATCAGGAATTTTGGGGCCCCTTACACAGCTTCAGGCATGGGCCCGCTGGAGCAGAGGAGAACCGGGAGGGGGTTGCTGTGCTGCTGCCGCAAATTGGATTGCAGATGCCGAATTGAGAAGCGGGGGGGTGCTGCCACAGCTAATTGTTGAGATCAGGGGGGCTTTGGGTGCTGACGAACAAAAGAAAAAAAGAACGAAAAAAACAAGGGGGGGTTTCCACCCGGGGCCCTGGGGACCTCCAGGTCTTTGAGGACCTCCCGGCCCCTTACAAAAAATAAAAAATGTATTTAAAAAAAAAAGAGGGGTTGCCATCCGGGGCCCTGGGGACCTCCGGGCCCCTTACAAAAAAAAGGGGAGGTTGCCATCCGGGGCCCTGGGGACCTCTGGGCCCCTTACAAAAATAAATATTTTTTTTTTAAAAAGGCTTTGTCATCCGGGTCTCTGGGGACCTCTGGGCCCCTTACAAAAAAAGAAAAGAAATAAAAAAATACAAAAAAAAGAAGAAAATAAATTGATAAAAAACAAAAGGGGGGGTTGCCATCCAGGGCCCTGGGGACCTCTGGGCCCCTTACGAAAAAATAAAATAAATAAATAAATATATATAAAGAAAAAAGGGGGGGTTGCCATCCGGGCCCCTTACAAGTGTACTGCCTGTACCCCTCTGATGGCAGCCCTGCATGGGGGGTGTGTGCTGGGAGACGGAGTGGCTCTCCTGTTTAACAGGTGAAATGTGTCCAACCACCTTGTTTCAAGTGACGATGTCCTGCAATTATCTCTAATCCTTAAATAGATGAAGATGTTTAAATGACACATAATTTCAGGATTGCGACATAACTGAACGTTTAACTCTTTAAAAACGAACTCCAGCAATTTTGGATTCTTTTTTTTGTGTTGGGTAAAGTTCAGAAGAGTTAACATTTCGATCAGCTTTTGATAACTGTCTGTGACCCTCCAGTGCGGAGATTTTATGGCACTTCACCTGTAGTGCAGTCATCACTAGGATAGGAAGGCACAGGTGGCTATAAAACCATTGTCAGAAGAGCTAACCCTTCCTTACACTACTGTTTTTTTCTGTGTCTCCAATAGAGAGTTTTACCCACACTTCCTGTCCTGACAGGAAGTGAGGTGAATTCTCCCCAATGGGGACATGGGCAGCCAGACGGAGTCTCCAACTCAGTCGTTCTCAACCTGTTCCTCCAGAAAGTTGCTACAGGCTCCTTGAGCTGTTGCTGATTTAGCTCCTTTTTGATGGCCTGTGGAACGCATGATTGCTTCCTGCTTCCGGTTTTTGGAACGCACCGTGCAACCCGCCCATTGTTAAGCTGTCCCCTATATATAGCGAGTTCAACGTATGCTAGGCCACGCCCCTGACAAAGTCCGTGATGACGAAACACGTAGGGAGGAGCCTATGACGTGTGACGCTGCTATTTTGGATCAGTTGGAGCCTTTTTGCCCCCCCTATACTGCTGATGAGTGGACCGTTTGGATTTAATTATCTACGCTTACATTTTCTACCTAAGGGTAAGAGGCAGTGTGTGTGGGTGATGGTGGCGGTGCCCTTATGATCGGATTGGGCCATTGCTACTTGGAGTTGGCGGCATGACACCAATGATCTTTTTAGCTATCTGAAGGGGTGGCATTCTGACCTCCACTGTAGGAAAGGCATTTCTTTCTACTGACCACCACTATAAAGGAGAATTCTTCCCTTTGACCACCAATGTAAGGGACATTCTTTCCACTGGCCACCAATGTAAGTAATATTTTTCCTACTAGCCACCAATGTAGGGAACATTCTTCCCATTGGCCATCAATGTAAGGAACATTTTTCCCATTGGCCATCAATGTAAGGGACATTCTTCCCACTGACCGCCAATGTAAGGAACATTCTTCCCACTGATCACCAATGTAAGGAACATTCTTCCCACTGATCACCAATGTAAGGAACATTCTTCTCACTGATCACCAATGTAAGGGACATTCTTCTCACTGATCACCAATGTAAGGGACATTCTTCTCACTGATCACCAATGTAAGGGACATTCTTCTCACTGATCACCAATGTAAGGGACATTCTTCCCACTGATCACCAATGTAAGGAACATTCTTCTCACTGATCACCAATGTAAGGAACATTCTTCCCACTGATCACCAATGTAAGGGACATTCTTCCCACTGACCACCAATGTAAGGAACATTCTTCTCACTGATCACCAATGTAAGGGACATTCTTCCCACTGATCACCAATGTAAGGGACATTCTTCTCACTGATCACCAATGTAAGGAACATTCTTCCCACTGATCACCAATGTAAGGAACATTCTTCTCACTGATCACCAATGTAAGGAACATTCTTCTCACTGATCACCAATGTAAGGGACATTCTTCTCACTGATCACCAATGTAAGGAACATTCTTCCCACTGATCACCAATGTAAGGACATTCTTCCCACTGATCACCAATGTAAGGAACATTCTTCTCACTGATCACCAATGTAAGGAACATTCTTCCCACTGATCACCAATGTAAGGGACATTCTTCCCACTGATCACCAATGTAAGGGACATTCTTCTCACTGATCACCAATGTAAGGAGCATTCTTCTCACTGATCACCAATGTAAGGAGCATTCTTCTCACTGATCACCAATGTAAGGAGCATTCTTCCCACTGACCACCAATGTAAGGGACATTCTTCTCACTGATCACCAATGTAAGGAACATTCTTCTCACTGATCACCAATGTAAGGGACATTCTTCTCACTGATCACCAATGTAAAGAACATTCTTCTCACTGATCACCAATGTAAGGAGCATTCTTCCCACTGATCACCAATGTAAGGAACATTCTTCTCACTGATCACCAATGTAAGGAGCATTCTTCCCACTGATCACCAATGTAAGGAACATTCTTCTCACTGATCACCAATGTAGGGGACATTCTTCCCACTGATCACCAATGTAAGGAACATTCTTCTCACTGATCACCAATGTAAGGAGCATTCTTCCCACTGACCACCAATGTAAGGAGCATTCTTCTCACTGATCACCAATGTAAGGGACATTCTTCCCACTGATCACCAATGTAAGGAACATTCTTCCCACTGATCACCAATGTAAGGAGCATTCTTCTCACTGACCACCAATGTAAGGGACATTCTTCCCACTGATCACCAATGTAAGGAACATTCTTCCCACTGACCACCAATGTAAGGAACATTCTTCCCAATGATCACCAATGTAAGGAACATTCTTCTCACTGACCACCAATGTAAGGGAACATTCTTCCCACTGATCACCAATGTAAGGAACATTCTTCCCACTGACCACCAATGTAAGGAACATTCTTCCCACTGACCACCAATGTAAGGAACATTCTTCTCACTGATCACCAATGTAAGGAACATTCTTCTCACTGACCACCAATGTAAGGGAACATTCTTCCCACTGATCACCAATGTAAGGAACATTCTTCCCACTGATCACCAATGTAAGGAACATTCTTCCCACTGATCACCAATGTAAGGAGCATTCTTCCCACTGATCACCAATGTAAGGAACATTCTTCTCACTGATCACCAATGTAAGGAACATTCTTCTCACTGATCACCAATGTAAGGGACATTCTTCTCACTGATCACCAATGTAAGGGACATTCTTCTCACTGATCACCAATGTAAGGGACATACTTCTCACTGATCACCAATGTAAGCAACATTCTTCCCACTGATCACCAATGTAAGGGACATTCTTCTCACTGATCACCAATGTAAGGGACATTCATCTCACTGATCACCAATGTAAGAAGCATTCTTCTCACTGATCACCAATGTAAGGAACATTCTTCCCACTGACCACCAATGTAAGGAACATTCTTCCCACTGATCACCAATGTAAGGAACATTCTTCTCACTGATCACCAATGTAAGGAACATTCTTCTCACTGATCACCAATGTAAGAAACATTCTTCTCACTGATCACCAATGTAAGGGACATTCTTCTCACTGATCACCAATGTAAGGGACATTCTTCTCACTGATCACCAATGTAAGGGACATTCTTCTCACTGATCACCAATGTAAGGGACATTCATCTCACTGATCACCAATGTAAGAAGCATTCTTCTCACTGATCACCAATGTAAGGAACATTCTTCCCACTGACCACCAATGTAAGGAACATTCTTCCCACTGATCACCAATGTAAGGAACATTCTTCTCACTGATCACCAATGTAAGGAACATTCTTCCCACTGATCACCAATGTAAGGAACATTCTTCTCACTGATCACCAATGTAAGGGACATTCTTCTCACTGATCACTAATGTAAGGGACATTCTTCTCACTGATCACCAATGTAAGGAACATTCTTCCCACTGATCACCAATGCAAGGGACATTCTTCTCACTGATCACCAATGTAAGAAGCATTCTTCTCACTAATCACCAATGTAAGGAACATTCTTCCCACTGACCACCAATGTAAGGAACATTCTTCTCACTGACCACCAATGTAAGGGAACATTCTTCCCACTGATCACCAATGTAAGGAACATTCTTCCCACTGATCACCAATGTAAGGGACATTCTTCTCACTGATCACCAATGTAAGGAACATTCTTCCCACTGATCACCAATGTAAGGGACATTCTTCTCACTGATCACCAATGTAAGGAACATTCTTCCCACTGATCACCAATGTAAGGAGCATTCTTCTCACTGATCACCAATGTAAGGAACATTCTTCCCACTGATCACCAATGTAAGGAGCATTCTTCTCACTGATCACCAATGTAAGGATCATTCTTCTCACTGATCACCAATGTAAGGAACATTCTTCCCACTGATCACCAATGTAAGGAACATTCTTCTCACTGATCACCAATGTAAGGAACATTCTTCTCACTGATCACCAATGTAAGGAACATTCTTCTCACTGATCACCAATGTAAGGAACATTCTTCCCACTGATCACCAATGTAAGGAGCATTCTTCTCACTGATCACCAATGTAAGGAGCATTCTTCCCACTGATCACCAATGTAAGGAACATTCTTCCCACTGATCACCAATGTAAGGGACATTCTTCTCACTGATCACCAATGTAAGGAACATTCTTCCTACTGATCACCAATGTAAGGGACATTCTTCCCACTGACCACCAATGTAAGGAACATTCTTCTCACTGATCACCAATGTAAGGAACATTCTTCCCACTGATCACCAATGTAAGGAGCATTCTTCTCACTGATCACCAATGTAAGGAGCATTCTTCCCACTGATCACCAATGTAAGGAACATTCTTCCCCCTGACCACCAATGTAAGGAACATTCTTCTCACTGATCACCAATGTAAGGAACATTCTTCCCACTGATCACCAATGTAAGGAACATTCTTCTCACTGATCACCAATGTAAGGAGCATTCTTCTCACTGATCACCAATGTAAGGAGCATTCTTCCCACTGATCACCACTGTAAGGAACATTCTTCTCACTGATCACCAATGTAGGGACATTCTTCCCACTGATCACCAATGTAAGGGACATTCTTCTCACTGATCACCAATGTAAGGAGCATTCTTCTCACTGATCACCAATGTAGGGACATTCTTCCCACTGATCACCAATGTAAGGGACATTCTTCCCACTGATCACCAATGTAAGGAACATTCTTCCCACTGATCACCAATGTAAGGAACATTCTTCTCACTGATCACCAATGTAAGGAACATTCTTCTCACTGATCACCAATGTAAGGAACATTCTTCCCACTGATCACCAATGTAAGGAGCATTCTTCTCACTGATCACCAATGTAAGGAACATTCTTCTCACTGATCACCAATGTAAGGAACATTCTTCTCACTGATCACCAATGTAAGGAACATTCTTCTCACTGATCACCAATGTAAGGAACATTCTTCCCACTGATCACCAATGTAAGGAACATTCTTCCCACTGATCACCAATGTAAGGAACATTCTTCCCACTGATCACCAATGTAAGGAACATTCTTCCCACTGATCACCAATGTAAGGAACATTCTTCCCACTGATCACCAATGTAAGGAACATTCTTCCCACTGATCACCAATGTAAGGGACATTCTTCCCACTGATCACCAATGTAAGGAACATTCTTCCCACTGATCACCAATGTAAGGAACATTCTTCCCACTGATCACCAATGTAAGGGACATTCTTCTCACTGACCACCAATGTAAGGGACATTCTTCCCACTGATCACCAATGTAAGGGACATTCTTCCCACTGATCACCAATGTAAGGAACATTCTTCCCACTGATCACCAATGTAAGGAACATTCTTCCCACTGATCACCAATGTAAGGGACATTCTTCCCACTGATCACCAATGTAAGGAACATTCTTCCCACTGATCACCAATGTAAGGAACATTCTTCCCACTGATCACCAATGTAAGGGACATTCTTCCCACTGATCACCAATGTAAGGAACATTCTTCTCACTGATCACCAATGTAAGGAACATTCTTCTCACTGATCACCAATGTAAGGAACATTCTTCCCACTGATCACCAATGTAAGGGACATTCTTCTCACTGACCACCAATGTAAGGGACATTCTTCTCACTGATCACCAATGTAAGGGACATTCTTCCCACTGATCACCAATGTAAGGAACATTCTTCCCACTGATCACCAATGTAAGGAACATTCTTCCCACTGATCACCAATGTAAGGAACATTCTTCCCACTGATCACCAATGTAAGGAACATTCTTCCCCCTGATCACCAATGTAAGGAACATTCTTCCCACTGATCACCAATGTAAGGAACATTCTTCCCACTGATCACCAATGTAAGGGACATTCTTCCCACTGATCACCAATGTAAGGAACATTCTTCCCACTGATCACCAATGTAAGGAACATTCTTCTCACTGATCACCAATGTAAGGGACATTCTTCTCACTGATCACCAATGTAAGGAACATTCTTCCCACTGATCACCAATGTAAGGAACATTCTTCCTACTGATCACCAATGTAAGGGACATTCTTCCCACTGATCACCAATGTAAGGGACATTCTTCTCACTGATCACCAATGTAAGGAACATTCTTCTCACTGATCACCAATGTAAGGGACATTCTTCTCACTGATCACCAATGTAAGGAACATTCTTCTCACTGATCACCAAAGTAAGGGACATTCTTCCCACTGATCACCAATGTAAGGAACATTCTTCTCACTGATCACCAATGTAAGGGACATTCTTCCCACTGATCACCAATGTAAGGAGCATTCTTCTCACTGATCACCAATGTAATGAGCATTCTTCTCACTGACCACCAATGTAAGGAACATTCTTCCCACTGATCACCAATGTAAGGGACATTCTTCCCACTGACCACCAATGTAAGGAACATTCTTCCCACTGATCACCAATGTAAGGAGCATTCTTCCCACTGACCCCCAATGTAAGGAACATTCTTCTCACTGATCACCAATGTAAGGAGCATTCTTCTCACTGACCACCCATGTAAGGAACATTCTTCCCACTGATCACCAATGTAAGGAACATTCTTCCCACTGACCCCGAATGTAAGGAACATTCTTCTCACTGATCACCAATGTAAGGAACATTCTTCTCACTGATCACCAATGTAAGGAGCATTCTTCCCACTGACCCCCATTGTAAGGAACATTCTTCTCACTGATCACCAATGTAAGGAACATTCTTCTCACTGATCACCAATGTAAGGAGCATTCTTCTCACTGATCACCAATGTAAGGGACATTCTTCTCACTGATCACCAATGTAAGGGACATTCTTCTCACTGATCACCAATGTAAGGAACATTCTTCTCACTGATCACCAATGTAAGGAGCATTCTTCCCACTGACCCCCAATGTAAGGAACATTCTTCTCACTGATCACCAATGTAAGGAACATTCTTCCCACTGATCACCAATGTAAGGAGCATTCTTCCCACTGACCCCCAATGTAAGGAACATTCTTCTCACTGATCACCAATGTAAGGAGCATTCTTCTCACTGACCACCCATGTAAGGAACATTCTTCCCACTGATCACCAATGTAAGGAACATTCTTCCCACTGACCCCGAATGTAAGGAACATTCTTCTCACTGATCACCAATGTAAGGAACATTCTTCTCACTGATCACCAATGTAAGGAGCATTCTTCCCACTGACCCCCAATGTAAGGAACATTCTTCTCACTGATCACCAATGTAAGGAACATTCTTCTCACTGATCACCAATGTAAGGAGCATTCTTCTCACTGATCACCAATGTAAGGAGCATTCTTCCCACTGACCCCCAATGTAAGGAACATTCTTCTCACTGATCACCAATGTAAGGAGCATTCTTCTCACTGACCACCCATGTAAGGAACATTCTTCCCACTGATCACCAATGTAAGGAACATTCTTCCCACTGACCCCGAATGTAAGGAACATTCTTCTCACTGATCACCAATGTAAGGAACATTCTTCTCACTGATCACCAATGTAAGGAGCATTCTTCCCACTGACCCCCAATGTAAGGAACATTCTTCTCACTGATCACCAATGTAAGGAACATTCTTCTCACTGATCACCAATGTAAGGAGCATTCTTCTCACTGATCACCAATGTAAGGGACATTCTTCTCACTGATCACCAATGTAAGGAACATTCTTCCTACTGATCACCAATGTAAGGGACATTCTTCCCACTGATCACCAATGTAAGGAGCATTCTTCTCACTGATCACCAATGTAAGGAACATTCTTCTCACTGATCACCAATGTAAGGAACATTCTTCCCACTGATCACCAATGTAAGGAGCATTCTTCTCACTGATCACCAATGTAAGGAACATTCTTCCCACTGATCACCAATGTAAGGAACATTCTTCTCACTGATCACCAATGTAGGGACATTCTTCCCACTGATCACCAATGTAAGGAACATTCTTCTCACTGATCACCAATGTAAGGAACATTCTTCTCACTGATCACCAATGTAAGGAACATTCTTTTCACTGATCACCAATGTAAGGAACATTCTTCTCACTGATCACCAATGTAAGGAACATTCTTCCCACTGATCACCAATGTAAGGAGCATTCTTCTCACTGATCACCAATGTAAGGAACATTCTTCCCACTGATCACCAATGTAAGGAGCATTCTTCTCACTGATCACCAATGTAAGGATCATTCTTCTCACTGATCACCAATGTAAGGATCATTCTTCTCACTGATCACCAATGTAAGGAACATTCTTCCCACTGATCACCAATGTAAGGAACATTCTTCTCACTGATCACCAATGTAAGGAACATTCTTCTCACTGATCACCAATGTAGGGACATTCTTCCCACTGATCACCAATGTAAGGAACATTCTTCCCACTGATCACCAATGTAAGGAACATTCTTCTCACTGATCACCAATGTAAGGGACATTCTTCTCACTGACCACCAATGTAAGGGACATTCTTCTCACTGATCACCAATGTAAGGAACATTCTTCCTACTGATCACCAATGTAAGGGACATGCTTCCCACTGACCACCAATGTAAGGAACATTCTTCTCACTGATCACCAATGTAAGGAGCATTCTTCTCACTGATCACCAATGTAAGGAGCATTCTTCCCACTGATCACCAATGTAAGGAACATTCTTCCCACTGATCACCAATGTAAGGGACATTCTTCTCACTGATCACCAATGTAAGGGACATTCTTCCTACTGATCACCAATGTAAGGGACATTCTTCTCACTGATCACCAATGTAAGGGACATTCTTCCCCCTGACCACCAATGTAAGGAACATTCTTCTCACTGATCACCAATGTAAGGAACATTCTTCCCACTGATCACCAATGTAAGGGACATTCTTCTCACTGATCACCAATGTAAGGAGCATTCTTCTCACTGATCACCAATGTAAGGAGCATTCTTCCCACTGATCACCACTGTAAGGAACATTCTTCTCACTGATCACCAATGTAGGGACATTCTTCCCACTGATCACCAATGTAAGGGACATTCTTCTCACTGATCACCAATGTAAGGAGCATTCTTCTCACTGATCACCAATGTAAGGAACATTCTTCCCACTGATCACCAATGTAAGGAACATTCTTCCCACTGACCACCAATGTAAGGGACATTCTTCCCACTGATCACCAATGTAAGGAACATTCTTCCCACTGATCACCAATGTAAGGAACATTCTTCTCACTGATCACCAATGCAAGGAACATTCTTCCCACTGATCACCAATGTAAGGGACATTCTTCTCACTGATCACCAATGTAAGGAACATTCTTCTCACTGATCACCAATGTACGGAACATTCTTCCCACTGATCACCAATGTAAGGAACATTCTTCCCACTGATCACCAATGTAAGGAACATTCTTCCCACTGATCACCAATGTAAGGAACATTCTTCCCACTGATCACCAATGTAAGGGACATTCTTCCCACTGATCACCAATGTAAGGAACATTCTTCCCACTGATGACCAATGTAAGGGACATTCTTCCCACTGATCACCAATGTAAGGAACATTCTTCCCACTGATCACCAATGTAAGGAACATTCTTCCCACTGATCACCAATGTAAGGGACATTCTTCCCACTGATCACCAATGTAAGGAACATTCTTCCCACTGATCACCAATGTAAGGAACATTCTTCTCACTGATCACCAATGTAAGGAACATTCTTCTCACTGATCACCAATGCAAGGAACATTCTTCCCACTGATCAGCAATGTAAGGGACATTCTTCTCACTGATCACCAATGTAAGGAACATTCTTCTCACTGATCACCAATGTACGGAACATTCTTCTCACTGATCACCAATGTAAGGAACATTCTTCCCACTGATCACCAATGTAAGGAACATTCTTCCCACTGATCACCAATGTAAGGAACATTCTTCCCACTGATCACCAATGTAAGGAACATTCTTCCCACTGATCACCAATGTAAGGGACATTCTTCCCACTGATCACCAATGTAAGGAACATTCTTCCCACTGATCACCAATATAAGGAGCATTCTTCCCACTGATCACCAATGTAAGGGACATTATTCCCCCTGATCACCAATGTAAGGAACATTCTTCCCACTGATCACCAATGTAAGGGACATTCTTCTCACTGATCACCAATGTAAGGGACATTCTTCCCACTGATCACCAATGTAAGGGACATTCTTCCCACTGATCACCAATGTAAGGGACATTCTTCCCACTGATCACCAATGTAAGGGACATTCTTCCCACTGATCACCAATGTAAGGAACATTCTTCTCACTGATTACCAATGTAAGGATCATTCTTCCCATTGACCACCAATGTAAGGAGCATTCTTCCTACTGACCACCAATATAATAAACATTCTTCCCACTGACCACCAATGTAAGGAGCATTCTTCCTACTGACCACCAATATAATAAACATTCTTCCCACTGACCACCAATGTAAGGGGCATTCTTCCCACTGACCAGCAATGTAACCTTTGATGATCCCCTGTCACTTTTTTTCTTGTGGTGTCATTCATGCTGATAACAGAGGAAAGAGGCAGCAGACAGAAATGACACGTGGTGCTTGTAATTGGGACAAGTACACACTATAGAGGGATATGCTTTGTTCATGTTTCATGTCTGAGGTTTACAACCACTTCAATAACAAATTTATCTGGTGTTCTACCGTAAACATTTTTGTCCCTTTAGCTTGCAGTTGACCAATCTGTACCCTTATAAGATTCCACTTTACTTTATTCCCCTAACCCCCAGCCTACCCCTCTCCTCCATGTCATAGGAATTAATATTCCTGAAGCCATGGACAAGATCCGTTTTTCCTCTAGACCACACATGATGGTCAGTGGTCATTCCTCCAGGAATTTTTTTTTTTGTTGAAGACACACATGGGAGCAGGGCTGCCATCAGGAATTTTGGGGCCCCTTACACAGCTTCAGGCATGGGCCCGCTGGAGCAGAGGAGAACCGGGAGGGGGTTGCTGTGCTGCTGCCGCAAATTGGATTGCAGATGCCGAATTGAGAAGCGGGGGGGTGCTGCCACAGCTAATTGTTGAGATCAGGGGGGCTTTGGGTGCTGACGAACAAAAGAAAAAAAGAACGAAAAAAACAAGGGGGGGTTTCCACCCGGGGCCCTGGGGACCTCCAGGTCTTTGAGGACCTCCCGGCCCCTTACAAAAAATAAAAAATGTATTTAAAAAAAAAAGAGGGGTTGCCATCCGGGGCCCTGGGGACCTCCGGGCCCCTTACAAAAAAAAGGGGAGGTTGCCATCCGGGGCCCTGGGGACCTCTGGGCCCCTTACAAAAATAAATATTTTTTTTTTAAAAAGGCTTTGTCATCCGGGTCTCTGGGGACCTCTGGGCCCCTTACAAAAAAAGAAAAGAAATAAAAAAATACAAAAAAAAGAAGAAAATAAATTGATAAAAAACAAAAGGGGGGGTTGCCATCCAGGGCCCTGGGGACCTCTGGGCCCCTTACGAAAAAATAAAATAAATAAATAAATATATATAAAGAAAAAAGGGGGGGTTGCCATCCGGGCCCCTTACAAGTGTACTGCCTGTACCCCTCTGATGGCAGCCCTGCATGGGGGGTGTGTGCTGGGAGACGGAGTGGCTCTCCTGTTTAACAGGTGAAATGTGTCCAACCACCTTGTTTCAAGTGACGATGTCCTGCAATTATCTCTAATCCTTAAATAGATGAAGATGTTTAAATGACACATAATTTCAGGATTGCGACATAACTGAACGTTTAACTCTTTAAAAACGAACTCCAGCAATTTTGGATTCTTTTTTTTGTGTTGGGTAAAGTTCAGAAGAGTTAACATTTCGATCAGCTTTTGATAACTGTCTGTGACCCTCCAGTGCGGAGATTTTATGGCACTTCACCTGTAGTGCAGTCATCACTAGGATAGGAAGGCACAGGTGGCTATAAAACCATTGTCAGAAGAGCTAACCCTTCCTTACACTACTGTTTTTTTCTGTGTCTCCAATAGAGAGTTTTACCCACACTTCCTGTCCTGACAGGAAGTGAGGTGAATTCTCCCCAATGGGGACATGGGCAGCCAGACGGAGTCTCCAACTCAGTCGTTCTCAACCTGTTCCTCCAGAAAGTTGCTACAGGCTCCTTGAGCTGTTGCTGATTTAGCTCCTTTTTGATGGCCTGTGGAACGCATGATTGCTTCCTGCTTCCGGTTTTTGGAACGCACCGTGCAACCCGCCCATTGTTAAGCTGTCCCCTATATATAGCGAGTTCAACGTATGCTAGGCCACGCCCCTGACAAAGTCCGTGATGACGAAACACGTAGGGAGGAGCCTATGACGTGTGACGCTGCTATTTTGGATCAGTTGGAGCCTTTTTGCCCCCCCTATACTGCTGATGAGTGGACCGTTTGGATTTAATTATCTACGCTTACATTTTCTACCTAAGGGTAAGAGGCAGTGTGTGTGGGTGATGGTGGCGGTGCCCTTATGATCGGATTGGGCCATTGCTACTTGGAGTTGGCGGCATGACACCAATGATCTTTTTAGCTATCTGAAGGGGTGGCATTCTGACCTCCACTGTAGGAAAGGCATTTCTTTCTACTGACCACCACTATAAAGGAGAATTCTTCCCTTTGACCACCAATGTAAGGGACATTCTTTCCACTGGCCACCAATGTAAGTAATATTTTTCCTACTAGCCACCAATGTAGGGAACATTCTTCCCATTGGCCATCAATGTAAGGAACATTTTTCCCATTGGCCATCAATGTAAGGGACATTCTTCCCACTGACCGCCAATGTAAGGAACATTCTTCCCACTGATCACCAATGTAAGGAACATTCTTCCCACTGATCACCAATGTAAGGAACATTCTTCTCACTGATCACCAATGTAAGGGACATTCTTCTCACTGATCACCAATGTAAGGGACATTCTTCTCACTGATCACCAATGTAAGGGACATTCTTCTCACTGATCACCAATGTAAGGGACATTCTTCCCACTGATCACCAATGTAAGGAACATTCTTCTCACTGATCACCAATGTAAGGAACATTCTTCCCACTGATCACCAATGTAAGGGACATTCTTCCCACTGACCACCAATGTAAGGAACATTCTTCTCACTGATCACCAATGTAAGGGACATTCTTCCCACTGATCACCAATGTAAGGGACATTCTTCTCACTGATCACCAATGTAAGGAACATTCTTCCCACTGATCACCAATGTAAGGAACATTCTTCTCACTGATCACCAATGTAAGGAACATTCTTCTCACTGATCACCAATGTAAGGGACATTCTTCTCACTGATCACCAATGTAAGGAACATTCTTCCCACTGATCACCAATGTAAGGACATTCTTCCCACTGATCACCAATGTAAGGAACATTCTTCTCACTGATCACCAATGTAAGGAACATTCTTCCCACTGATCACCAATGTAAGGGACATTCTTCCCACTGATCACCAATGTAAGGGACATTCTTCTCACTGATCACCAATGTAAGGAGCATTCTTCTCACTGATCACCAATGTAAGGAGCATTCTTCTCACTGATCACCAATGTAAGGAGCATTCTTCCCACTGACCACCAATGTAAGGGACATTCTTCTCACTGATCACCAATGTAAGGAACATTCTTCTCACTGATCACCAATGTAAGGGACATTCTTCTCACTGATCACCAATGTAAAGAACATTCTTCTCACTGATCACCAATGTAAGGAGCATTCTTCCCACTGATCACCAATGTAAGGAACATTCTTCTCACTGATCACCAATGTAAGGAACATTCTTCCCACTGATCACCAATGTAAGGAGCATTCTTCCCACTGATCACCAATGTAAGGAACATTCTTCCCACTGATCACCAATGTAAGGAGCATTCTTCTCACTGATCACCAATGTAAGGAGCATTCTTCCCACTGATCACCAATGTAAGGAACATTCTTCTCACTGATCACCAATGTAGGGGACATTCTTCCCACTGATCACCAATGTAAGGAACATTCTTCTCACTGATCACCAATGTAAGGAGCATTCTTCCCACTGACCACCAATGTAAGGAGCATTCTTCTCACTGATCACCAATGTAAGGGACATTCTTCCCACTGATCACCAATGTAAGGAACATTCTTCCCACTGATCACCAATGTAAGGAGCATTCTTCTCACTGACCACCAATGTAAGGGACATTCTTCCCACTGATCACCAATGTAAGGAACATTCTTCCCACTGACCACCAATGTAAGGAACATTCTTCCCAATGATCACCAATGTAAGGAACATTCTTCTCACTGACCACCAATGTAAGGGAACATTCTTCCCACTGATCACCAATGTAAGGAACATTCTTCCCACTGACCACCAATGTAAGGAACATTCTTCCCACTGACCACCAATGTAAGGAACATTCTTCTCACTGATCACCAATGTAAGGAACATTCTTCTCACTGACCACCAATGTAAGGGAACATTCTTCCCACTGATCACCAATGTAAGGAACATTCTTCCCACTGATCACCAATGTAAGGAACATTCTTCCCACTGATCACCAATGTAAGGAGCATTCTTCCCACTGATCACCAATGTAAGGAACATTCTTCTCACTGATCACCAATGTAAGGAACATTCTTCTCACTGATCACCAATGTAAGGGACATTCTTCTCACTGATCACCAATGTAAGGGACATTCTTCTCACTGATCACCAATGTAAGGGACATTCTTCTCACTGATCACCAATGTAAGCAACATTCTTCCCACTGATCACCAATGTAAGGGACATTCTTCTCACTGATCACCAATGTAAGGGACATTCATCTCACTGATCACCAATGTAAGAAGCATTCTTCTCACTGATCACCAATGTAAGGAACATTCTTCCCACTGACCACCAATGTAAGGAACATTCTTCCCACTGATCACCAATGTAAGGAACATTCTTCTCACTGATCACCAATGTAAGGAACATTCTTCCCACTGATCACCAATGTAAGGAACATTCTTCTCACTGATCACCAATGTAAGAAACATTCTTCTCACTGATCACCAATGTAAGGGACATTCTTCTCACTGATCACCAATGTAAGGGACATTCTTCTCACTGATCACCAATGTAAGGGACATTCTTCTCACTGATCACCAATGTAAGGGACATTCATCTCACTGATCACCAATGTAAGAAGCATTCTTCTCACTGATCACCAATGTAAGGAACATTCTTCCCACTGACCACCAATGTAAGGAACATTCTTCCCACTGATCACCAATGTAAGGAACATTCTTCTCACTGATCACCAATGTAAGGAACATTCTTCCCACTGATCACCAATGTAAGGAACATTCTTCTCACTGATCACCAATGTAAGGGACATTCTTCTCACTGATCACTAATGTAAGGGACATTCTTCTCACTGATCACCAATGTAAGGAACATTCTTCCCACTGATCACCAATGCAAGGGACATTCTTCTCACTGATCACCAATGTAAGAAGCATTCTTCTCACTAATCACCAATGTAAGGAACATTCTTCCCACTGACCACCAATGTAAGGAACATTCTTCTCACTGACCACCAATGTAAGGGAACATTCTTCCCACTGATCACCAATGTAAGGAACATTCTTCCCACTGATCACCAATGTAAGGGACATTCTTCTCACTGATCACCAATGTAAGGGACATTCTTCTCACTGATCACCAATGTAAGGAACATTCTTCCCACTGATCACCAATGTAAGGGACATTCTTCTCACTGATCACCAATGTAAGGGACATTCATCTCACTGATCACCAATGTAAGAAGCATTCTTCTCACTGATCACCAATGTAAGGGACATTCTTCCCACTGATCACCAATGTAAGGGACATTCTTCTCACTGATCACCAATGTAAGGAACATTCTTCCCACTGATCACCAATGTAAGGAACATTCTTCTCACTGATCACCAATGTAAGAAGCATTCTTCTCACTGATCACCAATGTAAGGGACATTCTTCCCACTGATCACCAATGTAAGGGACATTCTTCTCACTGATCACCAATGTAAGGAACATTCTTCCCACTGATCACCAATGTAAGGAACATTCTTCCCACTGATCACCAATGTAAGGGACATTCATCTCACTGATCACCAATGTAAGAAGCATTCTTCTCACTGATCACCAATGTAAGGAACATTCTTCTCACTGATCACCAATGTAAGGGACATTCTTCTCACTGATCACCAATGTAAGGAACATTCTTCCCACTGATCACCAATGTAAGGACATTCTTCCCACTGATCACCAATGTAAGGAACATTCTTCTCACTGATCACCAATGTAAGGAACATTCTTCCCACTGATCACCAATGTAAGGGACATTCTTCCCACTGATCACCAATGTAAGGGACATTCTTCTCACTGATCACCAATGTAAGGAGCATTCTTCTCACTGATCACCAATGTAAGGAGCATTCTTCTCACTGATCACCAATGTAAGGAGCATTCTTCCCACTGACCACCAATGTAAGGGACATTCTTCCCACTGATCACCAATGTAAGGAACATTCTTCTCACTGATCACCAATGTAAGGAGCATTCTTCCCACTGACCACCAATGTAAGGAGCATTCTTCTCACTGATCACCAATGTAAGGGACATTCTTCCCACTGATCACCAATGTAAGGAACATTCTTCCCACTGATCACCAATGTAAGGAGCATTCTTCTCACTGACCACCAATGTAAGGGACATTCTTCCCACTGATCACCAATGTAAGGAACATTCTTCCCACTGACCACCAATGTAAGGAACATTCTTCCCAATGATCACCAATGTAAGGAACATTCTTCTCACTGACCACCAATGTAAGGGAACATTCTTCCCACTGATCACCAATGTAAGGAACATTCTTCCCACTGACCACCAATGTAAGGAACATTCTTCCCACTGACCACCAATGTAAGGAACATTCTTCTCACTGATCACCAATGTAAGGAACATTCTTCTCACTGACCACCAATGTAAGGGAACATTCTTCCCACTGATCACCAATGTAAGGAACATTCTTCCCACTGATCACCAATGTAAGGAACATTCTTCCCACTGATCACCAATGTAAGGAGCATTCTTCCCACTGATCACCAATGTAAGGAACATTCTTCTCACTGATCACCAATGTAAGGAACATTCTTCTCACTGATCACCAATGTAAGGGACATTCTTCCCACTGATCACCAATGTAAGGGACATTCTTCTCACTGATCACCAATGTAAGGGACATTCTTCTCACTGATCACCAATGTAAGGAACATTCTTCCCACTGATCACCAATGTAAGGGACATTCTTCTCACTGATCACCAATGTAAGGGACATTCTTCTCACTGATCAACAATGTAAGGGACATTCTTCCCACTGATCACCAATGTAAGGGACATTCTTCTCACTGATCACCAATGTAAGGGACATTCTTCTCACTGATCACCAATGTAAGGAACATTCTTCTCACTGATCACCAATGTAAGGGACATTCTTCTCACTGATCACCAATGTAAGGGACATTCTTCTCACTGATCACCAATGTAAGCAACATTCTTCCCACTGATCACCAATGTAAGGGACATTCTTCTCACTGATCACCAATGTAAGGGACATTCATCTCACTGATCACCAATGTAAGAAGCATTCTTCTCACTGATCACCAATGTAAGGAACATTCTTCCCACTGATCACCAATGTAAGGAACATTCTTCTCACTGATCACCAATGTAAGGAACATTCTTCCCACTGATCACCAATGTAAGGAACATTCTTCTCACTGATCACCAATGTAAGAAACATTCTTCTCACTGATCACCAATGTAAGGGACATTCTTCTCACTGATCACCAATGTAAGGGACATTCTTCTCACTGATCACCAATGTAAGGGACATTCTTCTCACTGATCACCAATGTAAGGGACATTCATCTCACTGATCACCAATGTAAGAAGCATTCTTCTCACTGATCACCAATGTAAGGAACATTCTTCCCACTGACCACCAATGTAAGGAACATTCTTCCCACTGATCACCAATGTAAGGAACATTCTTCCCACTGATCACCAATGTAAGGGACATTCATCTCACTGATCACCAATGTAAGAAGCATTCTTCTCACTGATCACCAATGTAAGGAACATTCTTCCCACTGACCACCAATGTAAGGAACATTCTTCCCACTGATCACCAATGTAAGGAACATTCTTCTCACTGATCACCAATGTAAGGAACATTCTTCCCACTGATCACCAATGTAAGGAACATTCTTCTCACTGATCACCAATGTAAGAAACATTCTTCTCACTGATCACCAATGTAAGGGACATTCTTCTCACTGATCACCAATGTAAGGGACATTCTTCTCACTGATCACCAATGTAAGGAACATTCTTCCCACTGACCACCAATGTAAGGAACATTCTTCTCACTGACCACCAATGTAAGGGAACATTCTTCCCACTGATCACCAATGTAAGGAACATTCTTCCCACTGATCACCAATGTAAGGGACATTCTTCTCACTGATCACCAATGTAAGGGACATTCTTCTCACTGATCACTAATGTAAGGGACATTCTTCTCACTGATCACCAATGTAAGGAACATTCTTCCCACTGATCACCAATGCAAGGGACATTCTTCTCACTGATCACCAATGTAAGAAGCATTCTTCTCACTAATCACCAATGTAAGGAACATTCTTCCCACTGACCACCAATGTAAGGAACATTCTTCTCACTGACCACCAATGTAAGGGAACATTCTTCCCACTGATCACCAATGTAAGGAACATTCTTCCCACTGATCACCAATGTAAGGGACATTCTTCTCACTGATCACCAATGTAAGGGACATTCTTCTCACTGATCACCAATGTAAGGAACATTCTTCCCACTGATCACCAATGTAAGGGACATTCTTCTCACTGATCACCAATGTAAGGGACATTCATCTCACTGATCACCAATGTAAGAAGCATTCTTCTCACTGATCACCAATGTAAGGAACATTCTTCCCACTGACCACCAATGTAAGGAACATTCTTCTCACTGATCACCAATGTAAGGGACATTCTTCCCACTGATCACCAATGTAAGGAACATTCTTCCCACTGATCACCAATGTAAGGAACATTCTTCTCACTGATCACCAATGTAAGGGACATTCTTCCCACTGATCACCAATGTAAGGGACATTCATCTCACTGATCACCAATGTAAGAAGCATTCTTCTCACTGATCACCAATATAAGGAACATTCTTCCCACTGACCACCAATGTAAGGAACATTCTTCCCACTGATCACCAATGTAAGGAACATTCTTCTCACTGATGACCAATGTAAGGGACATTCTTCCCACTGATCACCAATGTAAGGGACATTCATCTCACTGATCACCAATGTAAGAAGCATTCTTCTCACTGATCACCAATGTAAGGAACATTCTTCCCACTGACCACCAATGTAAGGAGCATTCTTCCCACTGATCACCAATGTAAGGGACATTCATCTCACTGACCACCAATGTAAGGAACATTCTCCTCACTGATCACCAATGTAAGGAACATTCTTCCCACTGATCACCAATGTAAGGAACATTCTTCCCACTGACTAGTGATGAGCCGAACACCCCCGGGTTCGGTTCGCACCAGAACCCGCGAACGGACCGAAAGTTCGCACGAACTTTAGAACCCTATTAAATACAATGGATGAGAACGTTCGAATTCTAAAGTGCTAATTATAACGACTATTATCCATGTTATTGTCCTAAAAAGGGTTTGGGAACCCGGGTTCTGCACCAGGGGACATGTATCAATGCAAAAAGAAGTTTTAAAAACGGACGTTTTTCTGGAGCAGTCATTTTAATGATGCATAAAGTGAAAAAAAAAAAGTCAAATATTCCTTTAAATATCGTATCTGGGGGGTGTCTAAAGTATGCCTGTGAAGTGCCACGTGTTTCCCGTGTTTAGAACTGTCCCTGCACAAAATTACATTTCTAAAGGAAAAAAAGCCATTTAAAACTGCTTGCGGCTTTAATGTAATGTCTGGTCCCGGTAATATGGATGAAAATCTTTAAGAAAAATGACATAGCTACCCCATCACAGCCCCCCCCCCCTACCCCAGCCCATTACCAGCCCCTTTGGGTCTTGTATGGATATTAAGGGGAACCCCGCACATAAAATAAAAAAGGACCTATATACTCTGAACAGCCGTATACAGGTGGTGCATACAAGACAGGGACTGTAGGTTTGTTCTTATGTAGAATCTGTTTGTAATTTTGAACAGGTACATTGTTTAAGTGTAGCTCCAGCCAAAAAATCTATTTTTAAGCTTTTTGGAAAACATAGGGAAGGGTTATCACCCCTGTAACATTTGTTTTGCTGTCTGTGCAGTGTGCACCTGTTCAGAACTGTTCACCTCACTTTCCGTCCTAATAACAAATGTTTTTTTGAAAATTTGGTCTTTTTATTGAAACAAGAATTGGTGATAAAGCATCAGTGGAGAGGAGACACTTTTTTTCCCTTACAGTAGAGAATTTGCCTTCCTAGGGGTAGATTTCCTCTCACTTCCTGTTGTATCCTTCCGTTTGCAAGGAGGAGTCGTTTGTAAGTTGGATGTTTGAAAGTAGGGGCCTGCCGTATATACTCAGCTGAAATTTGCCCCTTACATGTTGGTGTTGCCACAACACTGTGAGCCCTCACAGTTACTCTTGGTGGGCGCATGAATGGGCCCTGCTGTGAATTATTAGATCAAGAATTGTAATTGCATGCCCCTGTTGAACAGGGGCTGAAAAATTGGGCCTTTGGTGGTGGTGGTGGTGTTGACACAACACTGTAAGGCCTCACAGTTAGTCTTGGTGGGCGCAGGAATGGGCCCTGCTGTGAATTATTAGATCAAGAATTGTAATTACATGCCCCTGTTAAACAGGGGCAGAAAAATTGGGCCTTAGGCACCGGTGCCACAACACTGCAATCCCTCACAGATACTGTACTTGGAGCAAAGCAATAAGCCCTGTTGCAAAGTATTGCATCAAAAATTGTAATTACACGCCCCTGTTGAACAGGGGCTGAAAAATTGGGCCTTAGCCACTGGTGCTGGTGCCACGACACTGCAACCTCTCCCAGATACTCTAGTTGGAGTGCAGGAATGAGCCCTGCTGCAAAGCATTGCATAAAAAATTGTAATAACACGCCCCTGTTAAACAGGGGCTGAAAAATTGGGCCTTAGCCACTGGTGCTGGTGCCACGACACTGCAACCTCTCCCAGCTACTCTAGTTGGAGTGCAGGAATGAGCCCTGCTGCAAAGCATTGCATAAAAAATTGTAATAACACGCCCCTGTTAAACAGGGGCTGAAAAATTGGGCCTTAGCCACTGGTGGCGGCACCCAGAAACAAAAATGTTCTTCCAAGCTATCATCATCAATCGGATCATTGAGGAGGAGGAGGATAGTCAGTCAACATAACAGGACAGTCTCTCAGCATCAGCATCAGTCTTGAAGGGATGTGACATTTGAAAATAAATTAGTCTGTTATATCAGCTTCAGGTGTTTGGTAGCTGGTGGTGATCCAAGACTGGTTCATCTTTATGAAGGTCAGTCGATCAACAGAGTCGGTGGACAGGCGCACACTCTGATCCGTGACAAATCCTCCAGCAGCACTGAATGTGCGTTCTGAAAGAACGCTGGATGCAGGACAGGCCAGTAGCTCAATTGCATACTGTGCAAGCTCTGGCCAGTGATCCATCCTCAAGACCCAGTAAGCCAGAGGATTTTCGGTGGGGAAGGTGTCCAAGTCTGACCTTGCCCCTATGTATTCCTGCACCATGTATATCAGATGCTGGCGATGGTTGCTGGAACCGATCATACCTTGGGGCTGCGGACTAAAGAATTGTCTGAACGCATCGGTCAGACGGCCACCTTTCCCACCGCTCCTTCTTTGACTGACCGAAGCCTCAGCAACTCGTTGTCCAGGACTAGGGATGAGCCGAACACCCCCGGGTTCGGTTCGCACCAGAACCTTCGAACGGACCGAAAGTTCGCGCAAATTTTCGAACCCTATTCGTTATAATGGACGCGAACGTTCGAAATCAAAATTGCTAATTACAACGGCCAATATGCATGTTAATGTCATAAAACAGGTTTGGGGACCCGGGTCCTGCCCCAGGGGACATATATCAATGCAAAAAGAAATTTTAAAAACTAAAGTTTTTTCGGGAGAAGTCATTTTAATGATGCATAAAGTGAAAAAAAAAAAAGTGAAATTTTCCTTTAAATATGGTACCTGGGGGGTGTCTAAAGTATGCCTGTGAAGTGGCATGTGTTTCCCGTGTTTAGAACTGTCCTTGCACAAAATGACATTTGTAAAGGAAAAAAAGAAGCCATTTAAAACCACTTGCGGCTTTAATGTCATGTCTTGTCCTGGCCGCCATATGGCTGAAAATCCTTGAGAAAAATGGCATGGCTACCCCATCACCCCCCCCCCACCCCAGCCCCTTTGGGTCTTGTATGGATACTAAGGGGGACCCCGCACCCAAAATAAAACCCTATACCTACAACCCTATATACTCTGAACAGCAGTATATAGGTGGTGCAAACAAGACATGGACTGTAGGTTTGTTCTTAAGTAGAATCTGAACAGGTACATTATGAAGTGTAGCTACATCCCAAAAAAATCAATTTTTAAGCTTTTTGGAGAACATAGGGAGGGGTTATCACCCCTGTAACATTTGCTGTCTTTGCACATCTGTTCAGAACATGTCACCTCACTTTCCGTCCCAATGACAAATGTTTTTGGAAAAGTGGGGTTTTAATTGAAACAAGGATTGGTGATAAAGCATCAGTAGAGAGGAGATACCTTTTTCCCAAATTAAATCTAACAGGATAGAATTTTCCTTCCTAGGGGTAGATTTCCTCTCACTTCCTGTTTTCTCTTGCCGTTTGCAAGTAGGAGTCGTTTGTAAGTTGGATGTTTGAAAGTAGGGGCCTGCCGTATATACTCTGCAGAAATTTGCCCTATTAGATGTTGGTGTAGCCACAAGACTGGCGGGCACAGGAATGGGCCCTGCTGTGAGTTAATAGATCAAGATTTGTACTTGCATGCACCTGTTGAACCGGGCAGAAAAATTGGGCCTTTGGTGGTGGTGGTGGTGGTGGTGGACGGTGTTGCCACAAGACTGTAAGCCCTCACAGTTACTCTTGGTGGGTGCAGGAATGGGCCCTGCTGTGAGTTATTAGATCAAGATTTGTAATTGCATGCACCTGTTGAACAGGGCAGAAAAATTGGGCCTTTGGTGGTGGTGGTGGTGGTGGACGGTGTTGCCACAAGACTGTAGGCCCTCATAGTTACTCTTGGTGGGCGCAGGAATGGGCCCTGCTGTGAACTATTAGATCAAGATTTGTAATTACACGCCCCTGTTAAACAGGGGCTGAAAAATTGTGCCTTAGGCATTGGTGCTGGTGCCACAACACTGCAACCCCTCACAGATACTGTACTTGGAGCACAGCAGTCACACCTGTTGCGAAGCATCTTTTTAAAAAATTGTAATTACACGCCCCTGTTATACAGGGGCTGAAAAATTGTGCCTTAGGCACTGGTGCTGGTGCCACAACACTGCAACCCCTCACAGATACTGTACTCTGAGCACAGCAATGAGACCTGTTGCAAAGCATTGCCTAAAAATTGTAATTACACGCCCCAACAGGGGCTGAAAAATTGTGCCTTAGGCACTGGTGCTGGTGCCACAACACTGCAACCCCTCACAGATACTGTACTCTGAGCACAGCAGTCACACCTGTTGCGAAGCATCTTTTTAAAAAATTGTAATTACACGCCCCTGTTATACAGGGGCTGAAAAATTGTGCCTTAGGCACTGGTGTGGTGGCATGGATCATTGAGGAGGAGGAAGAGGATAGCCAGTGAACATAACAGGACAGTCACTCAGCATCAGCATAAGCAGTCTTGAAGGGATGTGACATTATAAATTATTCCGTTATATCCGCTTCAGGTGTCTGGTAGCTGGTGGTGATCCAAGACTGATTCATTTTTATGAAGGTCAGTCGATCAACCGAGTCGGTGGACAGGCGCACCCTATGATCGGTGACAAATCCTCCAGCAGCACTGAATGTGCGTTCGGAAAGAACGCTGGATGCAGGACAGGCCAGTAGCTCAATTGCATACTGTGCAAGCTCTGGCCAGTGATCCATCCTCAGGACCCAGTAAGCCAGAGGATTTTCGGTGGGAAAGGTGTCCAAGTCTGACCTTGCCCCTAGGTATTCCTGCACCATGTATATCAGACGCTGGCGATGGTTGCTGGAACCGATCATACCTTGGGGCTGCGGACTAAAAAATTGTCTGAACGCATCGGTCAGACGTCCACCTTCCCCACCGCTCCTTCTGCTACTGACCGAAGCCTCAGCAACTCGTCGTCCAGGACCAGGTGTTTGTAACCTCCCAGTTTCTGGGAACGCGTTGCACAGACCTTTCTGCAAGGCCTCCCTGAGATGTCTCATCCTCTGCTCCCTCTGCGACGGCAAGATAAGGTCCGCAACCTTACCCTTGTACCGTGGATCAAGGAGAGTGGCCAGCCAGTAATGGTCACTCTCCTTGATCCGAAGAACACGAGGATCCTTCCGCAGGCTTTGCAGGATCAGGGAGGCCATGCAGCGTAGGTTAGCTGAGGCATTCGGTCCGGAGTCTTCTGGGTCACTGAGGATGACATGATCGCCAGCCACCTCCTCCCAGCCACGTACAAGTCCACTGGTTTGTTGGGACTGTACATCATCCCTAAAAGACTGCTGCTGCTGATGCTGAGTGCCAGGCTCCACCTCCATGCTCACACAATCCTCCTCCTCCTCCTCCTCTTCCTGTGTGATGGGTGGGACAGAAGGAACATTGTCTGGATAAAGGGGGCCTTGAGAGACAAGGAAGTCCTCCTCTTCCTGCCTCTGTTCTGCCTCAAGTGCCCTGTCCATTATCCCACGCAGCGTATGCTCCAACAGGTGGACAAGAGGTACAGTGTCACTGATGCATGCGTTTGGGAACCTGCCACTGAGGAACCGCACATTGAACAAACTCACGGAAGGGGGCCGAGTCTATCAACTGAAAAGGCAGCAGTTGAAGTGCTAGCAATTTAGCCAAGCTAGCATTCAACCGCTGGGCATGTGGATGGCTGGGAGTATACTTCTTTCGACGGTCCAGCAGCTGGGGCAGGGAAATTTGCCTGCTACAATCGGACGTCGGTGTACTGCAAGTACTTGGTTGTGACACACCTAATTCTACACCTTCAGTCCTCTCAGAGCAGCTTTCAGAGAGGACTGAAGATATAGTGGGGATGGAGATCCCAGCTGATGAGGAGCAAGGAGATGTCCGCTTTGTTCTTTGGTGTGGGTCTTTTATGTGTGCTTGCCAACGAGCTGCATGGCAGGTCGACATATGTCTGCTCATGCTTGTGGTGCCCAAGCGGCTGATGTTTTGGCCACGCGAGATACGCTTGAGACAAATATTGCAAATAGCAGTGGTGCGATCTGATGCACTCGTCTCAAAAAAGGGCCACACCAAAGAACTTTTGTGATAACGTGCAGAGGCAGCGCCCTGCACAGGCGGAGCTCTGCGGTGTGGTACAGTTGCTGTGCTGGCCTCTAGCTGGCCTCCAGGGGGCATCCTGCCTCGTTGGACATGTGACGCTGCATCCTCCTCCTCCTCCTCCTCTCTCCCTTCAGGCACCCACGTGGAGTCAGTGACCTCATCATCCCCTCCCTCTTCACCACTAGAGCAAACCTGGCAGTAAGCTGCAGCTGGTGGAACACTACTGCCAGATTGCTGTCCTTCAGCATCCCCTCTCTCTGCGCGCACACTACTGACTTCCTCAAGCTGGGTATCATCATCCGAGCCTTCGAATCGTTGGGCATCCTCCTGGAGCATGTACCCAACACTGTGCTCAAACAGTTCGGGGGACTCCTCAGGAGGACATGGTGGGTCTAGGGAAGGGGTGGCTGATGATGCCATTGAGTACGCGTTGGCAGCTGCTCTGCCAGTACCCTGAGCCTGGGTGAGAGAGGATGAGGAGGATGAGGAGGGCTTGGTCATCCATTCTACCAAGCCTTCGGCATGATGCGGCTCCACATGTCCAGCTGCCGAAAACAAAGACAAGCGTGTCCCATGGCCACGTGCTGATGACGATGCACGACCACGTCCACGGCCAGCACTGTTGTCTCTAGAAACAGAGCCTGCCTGCCCTGTGTTCTTGCCTCGGCACGCTCTGCCTCTCCTTGGCGGTCTTCCAGCCATTGTAGTCGGTAGTGTATATAGTATAAAAAATAGAACTCCTATGTGTGCTCACAACACACTGTAGGTCCTATGGGTGCTGACACTAACACACTATAGGTACTATGTGTGCTGCTGACAAGAAAATATAGGAGCTCTGTTTGCTGCCACTAACACACTAGAAGTCCTATTGGTGCTTCTGAGATGAAAATATAGGAGCTCTGTGTGATGCCACTAACACACTAGAAGTCCTATGGGTGCTGCTGAGAAGAAAATATAGGAGCTATGTGTGATGCCACTAACACACTAGAAGTCCTATGGGTGCTTCTGAGATGAAAATATAGGAGCTCTGTGTGATGCCACTAACACACTAGAAGTCCTATGGGTGCTTCTGAGAAGAAAATATAGGAGCTCTGTGTGATGCCACTAACACACTAGAAGTCCTATGGGTGCTTCTGAGATGAAAATATAGGAGCTCTGTGTGATGCCACTAACACACTAGAAGTCCTATGGGTGCTTCTGAGATGAAAATATAGGAGCTCTGTTTGCTGCCACTAACACACTAGAAGTCCTATGGGTGCTTCTGAGATGAAAATATAGGAGCTCTGTTTGCTGCCACTAACACACTAGAAGTCCTATGGGTGCTGCTGAGAAGAAAATATAGGAGCTCTGTGTGATGCCACTAACACACTAGAAGTCCTATGGGTGCTGCTGAGAAGAAAATATAGGAGCTCTGTTTGCTGCCACTAACACACTAGAAGTCCTATGGGTGCTTCTGAGATGAAAATATAGGAGCTCTGTGTGATGCCACTAACACACTAGAAGTCCTATGGGTGCTGCTGAGAAGAAAATATAGGAGCTCTGTTTGCTGCCACTAACACACTAGAAGTCCTATGGGTGCTGCTGAGAAGAAAATATAGGAGCTCTGTTTGCTGCCACTAACACACTAGAAGTCCTATGGGTGCTGCTGAGAAGAAAATATAGGAACTCTGTGTGATGCCACTAACACACTAGAAGTCCTATGGGTGCTGCTGAGAAGAAAATATAGGAGCTCTGTTTGCTGCCACTAACACACTAGAAGTCCTATGGGTGCTGCTGAGAAGAAAATATAGGAGCTCTGTGTGATGCCACTAACACACTAGAAGTCCTATGGGTGCTTCTGAGATGAAAATATAGGAGCTCTGTGTGATGCCACTAACACACTAGAAGTCCTATGGGTGCTGCTGAGAAGAAAATATAGGAGCTCTGTGTGATGCCACTAACACACTAGAAGTCCTATGGGTGCTTCTGAGATGAAAATATAGGAACTCTGTGTGATGCCACTAATAGGGATGAGCCGAACACCCCCGGGTTCGGTTCGCACCAGAACCTTCGAACGGACCGAAAGTTCGCGCGAATTTTCGAACCCTATTCGTTATAATGGACGCGAACGTTCAAAATCAAAATTGCTAATTACAACGGCCAATATGCATGTTAATGTCATAAAACAGGTTTGGGGACCCGGGTCCTGCCCCAGGGGACATATATCAATGCAAAAAGAAATTTTAAAAACTAAAGTTTTTTCGGGAGCAGTCATTTTAATGATGCATAAAGTGGAAAAAAAAAAAGTGAAATTTTCCTTTAAATATGGTACCTGGGGGGTGTCTAAAGTATGCCTGTGAAGTGGCATGTGTTTCCCGTGTTTAGAACTGTCCTTGCACAAAATGACATTTGTAAAGGAAAAAAAGAAGCCATTTAAAACCACTTGCGGCTTTAATGTCATGTCTTGTCCTGGCCGCCATATGGCTGAAAATCCTTGAGAAAAATGGCATGGCTACCCCATCACCCCCCCCCCACCCCAGCCCCTTTGGGTCTTGTATGGATACTAAGGGGGACCCCGCACCCAAAATAAAACCCTATACCTACAACCCTATATACTCTGAACAGCAGTATATAGGTGGTGCAAACAAGACATGGACTGTAGGTTTGTTCTTAAGTAGAATCTGAACAGGTACATTATGAAGTGTAGCTACATCCCAAAAAAAACAATTTTTAAGCTTTTTGGAGAACATAGGGAGGGGTTATCACCCCTGTAACATTTGCTGTCTTTGCACATCTGTTCAGAACATGTCACCTCACTTTCCGTCCCAATGACAAATGTTTTTGGAAAAGTGGGGTTTTAATTGAAACAAGGATTGGTGATAAAGCATCAGTAGAGAGGAGATACCTTTTTCCCAAATTAAATCTAACAGGATAGAATTTTCCTTCCTAGGGGTAGATTTCCTCTCACTTCCTGTTTTCTCTTGCCGTTTGCAAGTAGGAGTCGTTTGTAAGTTGGATGTTTGAAAGTAGGGGCCTGCCGTATATACTCTGCAGAAATTTGCCCTATTAGATGTTGGTGTAGCCACAAGACTGGTGGGCACAGGAATGGGCCCTGCTGTGAGTTAATAGATCAAGATTTGTACTTGCATGCACCTGTTGAACCGGGCAGAAAAATTGGGCCTTTGGTGGTGGTGGTGGTGGTGGTGGACGGTGTTGCCACAAGACTGTAAGCCCTCACAGTTACTCTTGGTGGGTGCAGGAATGGGCCCTGCTGTGAGTTATTAGATCAAGATTTGTAATTGCATGCACCTGTTGAACAGGGCAGAAAAATTGGGCCTTTGGTGGTGGTGGTGGTGGTGGACGGTGTTGCCACAAGACTGTAGGCCCTCATAGTTACTCTTGGTGGGCGCAGGAATGGGCCCTGCTGTGAACTATTAGATCAAGATTTGTAATTACACGCCCCTGTTAAACAGGGGCTGAAAAATTGTGCCTTAGGCATTGGTGCTGGTGCCACAACACTGCAACCCCTCACAGATACTGTACTCTGAGCACAGCAGTCACACCTGTTGCGAAGCATCTTTTTAAAAAATTGTAATTACACGCCCCTGTTATACAGGGGCTGAAAAATTGTGCCTTAGGCACTGGTGCTGGTGCCACAACACTGCAACCCCTCACAGATACTGTACTCTGAGCACAGCAATGAGACCTGTTGCAAAGCATTGCCTAAAAATTGTAATTACACGCCCCAACAGGGGCTAAAAAATTGTGCCTTAGGCACTGGTGCTGGTGCCACAACACTGCAACCCCTCACAGATACTGTACTCTGAGCACAGCAGTCACACCTGTTGCGAAGCATCTTTTTAAAAAATTGTAATTACACGCCCCTGTTATACAGGGGCTGAAAAATTGTGCCTTAGGCACTGGTGTGGTGGCATGGATCATTGAGGAGGAGGAAGAGGATAGTCAGTGAACATAACAGGACAGTCACTCAGCATCAGCATAGGCAGTCTTGAAGGGATGTGACATTATAAATTATTCCGTTATATCCGCTTCAGGTGTCTGGTAGCTGGTGGTGATCCAAGACTGATTCATTTTTATGAAGGTCAGTCGATGAACCGAGTCGGTGGACAGGCGCACCCTATGATCGGTGACAAATCCTCCAGCAGCACTGAATGTGCGTTCGGAAAGAACGCTGGATGCAGGACAGGCCAGTAGCTCAATTGCATACTGTGCAAGCTCTGGCCAGTGATCCATCCTCAGGACCCAGTAAGCCAGAGGATTTTCGGTGGGAAAGGTGTCCAAGTCTGACCTTGCCCCTAGGTATTCCTGCACCATGTATATCAGACGCTGGCGATGGTTGCTGGAACCGATCATACCTTGGGGCTGCGGACTAAAAAATTGTCTGAACGCATCGGTCAGACGTCCACCTTCCCCACCGCTCCTTCTGCTACTGACCGAAGCCTCAGCAACTCGTCGTCCAGGACCAGGAGTTTGTAACCTCCCAGTTTCTGGGAACGCGTTGCACAGACCTTTCTGCAAGGCCTCCCTGAGATGTCTCATCCTCTGCTCCCTCTGCGACGGCAAGATAAGGTCCGCAACCTTACCCTTGTACCGTGGATCAAGGAGAGTGGCCAGCCAGTAATGGTCACTCTCCTTGATCCGAAGAACACGAGGATCCTTCCGCAGGCTTTGCAGGATCAGGGAGGCCATGCAGCGTAGGTTAGCTGAGGCATTCGGTCCGGAGTCTTCTGGGTCACTGAGGATGACATGATCGCCAGCCACCTCCTCCCAGCCACGTACAAGTCCACTGGTTTGTTGGGACTGTACATCATCCCTAAAAGACTGCTGCTGCTGATGCTGAGTGCCAGGCTCCACCTCCATGCTCACACAATCCTCCTCCTCCTCCTCCTCCTCTTCCTGTGTGATGGGTGGGACAGAAGGAACATTGTCTGGATAAAGGGGGCCTTGAGAGACAAGGAAGTCCTCCTCTTCCTGCCTCTGTTCTGCCTCAAGTGCCCTGTCCATTATCCCACGCAGCGTATGCTCCAACAGGTGGACAAGAGGTACAGTGTCACTGATGCATGCACTGTCACTGCTCACCATCCTCGTGGCCTCCTCAAATGGTGAGAGGACAGTGCATGCATCCCTGATCATGCTCCACTGGCGTGGGGAAAAAAAGCCAAGCTCCCCTGACCCTGTCCTGGTGCCGTAGTCGCAAAGGTACTCATTGATGGCCCTCTGCTGCGTGTGCAGTCGCTGCAGCATGGCCAACGTTGAGTTCCACCTGGTGGGCATGTCACATATTAGGCGGTTCTTGGGCAGGTTCAGCTCCTTTTGCAGCTCAGTCAGCCGAGCACTGGCATTATAAGATCGGCGGAAATGCACACAGACTTTCCTGGCCTGCCTCAGGACATCCTGTAAGCCTGGGAACCTGCCCAAGAACCGCTGCACCACCAGGTTGAGGACGTGAGCCATACAGGGCACATGGGTGAGCTGCCCCTGTCGCAGGGCGGAGAGGAGGTTGGTGCCATTATCAGAAACGACCATTCCTGGCTTAAGCTGGCGTGGCGTCAACCACCTCTCGGCCTGCCCCTGCAGAGCTGCCAGAACCTCTGGCCCAGTGTGGCTCCTGTCCCCCAAACACACCAGCGCAAGCACGGCATGGCATCTTTTTGCCTGCGTACTCGCGTAGCCCCTTGTACGCCTACGGAGCACCGCTGGTTCCGAGGACAGAGCACTCGAAGAGGACATGGAGGAAGAAGAAGAGGAGGGGGTGGAGGAGAGAGGTGTGTCACAACCAGTAGTAGCATTTTGGAGGCGTGGTGGCGGAACAACCTCCAACACTACTGCACCTTGTCCTGCATCCCTCCCAGCTGCCAATAGAGTGACCCAATGGGCCGTGAAAGAAAGATAACGTCCCTGTCCATGCCTGCTGGACCATGAGTCAGCGGTAATATGCACCTTACCGCTGACCGCCCTGTCCAGCGAGGCATGAACATTGCCTTCCACATGCCAGTAGAGAGACGGAATCGCCTTCCGTGAGAAAAAGTGGCGTTTGGGAACCTGCCACTGAGGAACCGCACATTGAACAAACTCACGGAAGGGGGCCGAGTCTATCAACTAAAAAGGCAGCAGTTGAAGTGCTAGCAATTTAGCCAAGCTAGCATTCAACCGCTGGGCATGTGGATGGCTGGGAGTATACTTCTTTCGACGGTCCAGCAGCTGGGGCAGGGAAATTTGCCTGCTACAATCGGACGTCGGTGTACTGCAAGTACTTGGTTGTGACACACCTAATTCTACACCTTCAGTCCTCTCAGAGCAGCTTTCAGAGAGGACTGAAGATATAGTGGGGATGGAGATCCCAGCTGATGAGGAGCAAGGAGAGGTCCGCTTTGTTCTTTGGTGTGGGTCTTTTATGTGTGCTTGCCAACGAGCTGCATGGCAGGTCGACATATGTCTGCTCATGCTTGTGGTGCCCAAGCGGCTGATGTTTTGGCCACGCGAGATACGCTTGAGACAAATATTGCAAATAGCAGTGGTGCGATCTGATGCACTCGTCTCAAAAAAGGCCCACACCAAAGAACTTTTGTGATAACGTGCAGAGGCAGCGCCCTGCACAGGCGGAGCTCTGCGGTGTGGTACAGTTGCTGTGCTGGCCTCTAGCTGGCCTCCAGGGGGAATCCTGCCTCGTTGGACATGTGACGCTGCATCCGCCTCCTCCTCCTCCTCTCTCCCTTCAGGCACCCACGTGGAGTCAGTGACCTCATCATCCCCTCCCTCTTCACCACTAGAGCAAACCTGGCAGTAAGCTGCAGCTGGTGGAACACTACTGCCAGATTGCTGTCCTTCAGCATCCCCTCTCTCTGCGCGCACACTACTGACTTCCTCAAGCTGGGTATCATCATCCGAGCCTTCGAATCGTTGGGCATCCTCCTGGAGCATGTACCCAACACTGTGCTCAAACAGTTCGGGGGACTCCTCAGGAGGACATGGTGGGTCTAGGGAAGGGGTGGCTGATGATGCCATTGAGTACGCGTTGGCAGCTGCTCTGCCAGTACCCTGAGCCTGGGTGAGAGAGGATGAGGAGGATGAGGAGGGCTTGGTCATCCATTCTACCAAGCCTTCGGCATGATGCGGCTCCACATGTCCAGCTGCCGAAAACAAAGACAAGCGTGTCCCATGGCCACGTGCTGATGACGATGCACGACCACGTCCACGGCCAGCACTGTTGTCTCTAGAAACAGAGCCTGCCTGCCCTGTGTTCTTGCCTCGGCACACTCTGCCTCTCCTTGGCGGTCTTCCAGCCATTGTAGTCGGTAGTGTATATAGTATAAAAAATAGAACTCCTATGTGTGCTCACAACACACTGTAGGTCCTATGGGTGCTGACACTAACACACTATAGGTACTATGTGTGCTGCTGACAAGAAAATATAGGAGCTCTGTTTGCTGCCACTAACACACTAGAAGTCCTATTGGTGCTTCTGAGAAGAAAATATAGGAGCTCTGTGTGATGCCACTAACACACTAGAAGTCCTATGGGTGCTGCTGAGAAGAAAATATAGGAGCTCTGTGTGATGCCACTAACACACTAGAAGTCCTATGGGTGCTTCTGAGATGAAAATATAGGAGCTCTGTGTGATGCCACTAACACACTAGAAGTCCTATGGGTGCTGCTGAGAAGAAAATATAGGAGCTCTGTGTGATGCCACTAACACACTAGAAGTCCTATGGGTGCTTCTGAGATGAAAATATAGGAACTCTGTGTGATGCCACTAACACACTAGAAGTCCTATGGGTGCTTCTGAGATGAAAATATAGGAGCTCTGTTTGCTGCCACTAACACACTAGAAGTCCTATGGGTGCTTCTGAGATGAAAATATAGGAGCTCTGTGTGATGCCACTAACACACTAGAAGTCCTATGGGTGCTGCTGAGAAGAAAATATAGGAGCTCTGTTTGCTGCCACTAACACACTAGAAGTCCTATGGGTGCTGCTGAGAAGAAAATATAGGAGCTTTGTTTGCTGCCACTAACACACTAGAAGTCCTATGGGTGCTGCTGAGAAGAAAATATAGGAGCTCTGTGTGATGCCACTAACACACTAGAAGTCCTATGGGTGCTTCTGAGATGAAAATATAGGAGCTCTGTGTGATGCCACTAACACACTAGAAGTCCTATGGGTGCTGCTGAGAAGAAAATATAGGAGCTCTGTGTGATGCCACTAACACACTAGAAGTCCTATGGGTGCTGCTGAGAAGAAAATATAGGAGCTCTGTGTGATGCCACTAACACACTAGAAGTCCTATGGGTGCTGCTGAGAAGAAAATATAGGAGCTCTGTGTGATGCCACTAACACACTAGAAGTCCTATGGGTGCTTCTGAGATGAAAATATAGGAGCTCTGTGTGATGCCACTAACACACTAGAAGTCCTATGGGTGCTGCTGAGAAGAAAATATAGGAGCTCTGTTTGCTGCCACTAACACACTAGAAGTCCTATGGGTGCTGCTGAGAAGAAAATATAGGAGCTCTGTGTGATGCCACTAACACACTAGAAGTCCTATGGGTGCTTCTGAGAAGAAAATATAGGAGCTCTGTGTGATGCCACTAACACACTAGAAGTCCTATGGGTGCTGCTGAGAAGAAAATATAGGAGCTCTGTTTGCTGCCACCAACACACTAGAAGTCCTATGGGTGCTTCTGAGATGAAAATATAGGAGCTCTGTGTGATGCCACTAACACACTAGAAGTCCTATGGGTGCTGCTGAGAAGAAAATATAGGAGCTCTGTTTGCTGCCACTAACACACTAGAAGTCCTATGGGTGATGCTAAGAAGAAAATATAGGAGCTTTGTTTGCTGCCACTAACACACTAGAAGTCCTATGGGTGCTTCTGAGATGAAAATATAGGAGCTCTGTGTGATGCCACTAACACACTAGAAGTCCTATGGGTGCTTCTGAGATGAAAATATAGGAGCTCTGTTTGCTGCCACTAACACACTAGAAGTCCTATGGGTGCTTCTGAGAAGAAAATATAGGAGCTCTGTTTGCTGCCACTAACACACTAGAAGTCCTATGGGTGCTGCTGAGAAGAAAATATAGGAGCTTTGTTTGCTGCCACTAACACACTAGAAGTCCTATGGGTGCTGCTGAGAAGAAAATATAGGAGCTCTGTGTGATGCCACTAACACACTAGAAGTCCTATGGGTGCTGCTGAGAAGAAAATATAGGAGCTCTGTTTGCTGCCACTAACACACTAGAAGTCCTATGGGTGCTTCTGAGATGAAAATATAGGAGCTCTGTGTGATGCCACTAACACACTAGAAGTCCTATGGGTGCTTCTGAGAAGAAAATATAGGAGCTCTGTTTGCTGCCACTAACACACTAGAAGTCCTATGGGTGCTGCTGAGAAGAAAATATAGGAGCTCTGTGTGATGCCACTAACACACTAGAAGTCCTATGGGTGCTTCTGAGATGAAAATATAGGAGCTCTGTGTGATGCCACTAACACACTAGAAGTCCTATGGGTGCTTCTGAGATGAAAATATAGGAGCTCTGTGTGATGCCACTAACACACTAGAAGTCCTATGGGTGCTGCTGAGAAGAAAATATAGGAGCTCTGTTTGCTGCCACTAACACACTAGAAGTCCTATGGGTGATGCTAAGAAGAAAATATAGGAGCTCTGTGTGATGCCACTAACACACTAGAAGTCCTATGGGTGCTGCTGAGAAGAAAATATAGGAGCTCTGTGTGATGCCACTAACACACTAGAAGTCCTATGGGTGCTGCTGAGATGAAAATATAGGAACTCTGTGTGATGCCACTAACACACTAGAAGTCCTATGGGTGCTGCTAAGAAGAAAATATAGGAGCTCTGTGTGATGCCACTAACACACTAGAAGTCCTATGGGTGCTGCTGAGATGAAAATATAGGAACTCTGTGTGATGCCACTAACACACTAGAAGTCCTATGGGTGCTGCTAAGAAGAAAATATAGGAGCTCTGTGTGATGCCACTAACACACTAGAAGTCCTATGGGTGCTGCTGAGAAGAAAATATAGGAGCTATGTGTGATGCCACTAACACACTAGAAGTCCTATGGGTGCTGCTGAGAAGAAAATATAGGAGCTCTGTGTGATGCCACTAACACACTAGAAGTCCTATGGGTGCTGCTGAGAAGAAAATATAGGAGCTCTGTTTGCTGCCACTAACACACTAGAAGTCCTATGGGTGCTGCTGAGAAGAAAATATAGGAGCTCTGTTTGCTGCCACTAACACACTAGAAGTCCTATGGGTGCTGCTGAGAAGAAAATATAGGAGCTCTGTGTGATGCCACTAACACACTAGAAGTCCTATGGGTGCTGCTGAGAAGAAAATATAGGAGCTCTGTTTGCTGCCACTAACACACTAGAAGTCCTATGGGTGCTGCTGAGAAGAAAATATAGGAGCTCTGTTTGCTGCCACTAACACACTAGAAGTCCTATGGGTGCTGTTGGGGTGCAATGCTGTGCTAACAGCACTGCGGTTGGTACTACTGCAATACTGTACTAACAGTAAGCACGCACCAGACTAATCCCCAGCAGCAGCTAATAACACGCTAACTGTGCAATCAGCAGCAATGAACGATCAATGACTTAGGTAGCAATGGTTTAGCAAAGAAATAGCCAATGGTTTAGCAAAGAAGAGCAAATCTTTCAGTATCAAGCAAAGACAGAATCAGCAGACTGATCTCTCCTAAAGCCGGAACTCATGTGACCGGGGCCGATGGCGTGGCGGCCTTTTAAATGGTGGGGCATGTACTAAAGCCCCTGAGCTGTAATTGGCTACAGGCGTCCTGCCTGTAGCCAATTATTGCTCTCCGAGTTTCGGGCGCTGTGATTGGCCAAGCATGCGGGGTCACAGTGCATGCTTGGCCAATCATCAGCCAGCAATGCACTGCGCCGGCCGCGCCGGCCGCAATGCATTGCGGGGCCGCTCGCATCACACGAATGTGATGCGAACGGCCCAAATAGTTCTGTGCTCGACGAGCGAGCGAACGCCCGGTGCTCGATTCGAACATGGGTTCGAATCGAGCACCGGGCCCATCCCTACCACTGACCACCAATGTAAGGGACATTCTTCTCACTGATCACCAATGTAAGGGACATTCATCTCACTGATCACCAATGTAAGGGACATTCTTCCCACTGATCACCAATGTAAGGGACATTCTTCCCACTGACCACCAATGTAAGGAACATTCTTCCCACTGATCACCAATGTAAGGAACATTCTTCTCACTGATCACCAATGTAAGGAACATTCTCCTCACTGATCACCAATGTAAGGAACATTCTTCCCACTGATCACCAATGTAAGGAACATTCTTCCCACTGACCACCAATGTAAGGGACATTCTTCTCACTGACCACCAATGTAAGGGACATTCATCTCACTGATCACCAATGTAAGGGACATTCTTCTCACTGATCACCAATGTAAGGAACATTCTTCCCACTGATCACCAATGTAAGGAACATTCTTCCCACTGATCACCAATGTAAGGAACATTCTTCCCACTGATCACCAATGTAAGGAACATTCTTCCCACTGATCACCAATGTAAGGGACATTCTTCTCACTGATCACCAATGTAAGGGACATTCTTCCCACTGATCACCAATGTATAGAACATTCTTCTCACTGACCACCAATGTAAGGAACATTCTTCCTACTGATCACCAATGTAAGGAACATTCTTCCCACTGATCACCAATGTAAGGAACATTCTTCTCACTGATCACCAATGTAAGGAACATTCTTCCCACTGATCACCAATGTAAGGGACATTCATCTCACTGACCACCAATGTAAGGAACATTCTTCCCACTGATCTCCAATGTAAGGAACATTCTTCTCACTGATCACCAATGTAAGGAACATTCTTCCCACTGATCACCAATGTAAGGAACATTCTTCCCACTGATCACCAATGTAAGGAACATTCTTCTCACTGATCACCAATGTAAGGAACATTCTTCCCACTGATCACCAATGTAAGGAACATTCTTCCCACTGATCACCAATGTAAGGAACATTCTTCCCACTGATCTCCAATGTAAGGAACATTCTTCTCACTGATCACCAATGTAAGGAACATTCTTCCCACTGATCACCAATGTAAGGAACATTCTTCCCACTGATCACCAATGTAAGGAACATTCTTCCCACTGATCACCAATGTAAGGAACATTCTTCCCACTGATCACCAATGTAAGGGACATTCATCTCACTGACCACCAATGTAAGGAACATTCTTCTCACTGATCACCAATGTAAGGAACATTCTTCCCACTGATCACCAATGTAAGGAACATTCTTCCCACTGATCACCAATGTAAGAAACATTCTTCCCACTGATCACCAATGTAAGAAACATTCTTCTCACTGATCACCAATGTAAGGGGCATTCTTCCCACTGATCTCCAATGTAAGGAACATTCTTCTCACTGATCACCAATGTAAGGGGCATTCTTCCCACTGATCACCAATGTAAGGAACATTCTTCTCACTGATCACCAATGTAAGGAACATTCTTCTCACTGATCACCAATGTAAGGGACATTCTTCCCACTGATCACCAATGTAAGGAATATTCTTCCCACTGATCACCAATGTAAGGAACATTCTTCTCACTGATCACCAATGTAAGGAACATTCTTCCCACTGATCACCAATGTAAGGGACATTCTTCCCACTGATCACCAATGTAAGGAACATTCTTCCCACTGATCACCAATGTAAGGAACATTCTTCCCACTGATCACCAATGTAAGGGACATTCTTCCCACTGATCACCAATGTAAGGGACATTCTTCCCACTGATCACCAATGTAAGGGACATTCTTCTCACTGATCACCAATGTAAGGGACATTCTTCTCACTGATCACCAATGTAAGGAGCATTCTTCCCACTGATCACCAATGTAAGGGACATTCTTCTCACTGATCACCAATGTAAGGAACATTCTTCTCACTGATCACCAATGTAAGGAGCATTCTTCCCACTGATCACCAATGTAAGGAACATTCTTCTCACTGATCACCAATGTAAGGGACATTCTTCCCACTGATCACCAATGTAAGGAACATTCTTCCCACTGATCACCAATGTAAGGAACATTCTTCTCACTGATCACCAATGTAAGGAACATTCTTCTCACTGATCACCAATGTAAGGAGCATTCTTCCCACTGATCACCAATGTAAGGGACATTCTTCCCACTGATCACCAATGTAAGGGACATTCTTCTCACTGATCACCAATGTAAGGAACATTCTTCCCACTGATCACCAATGTAAGGAGCATTCTTCTCACTGATCACCAATGTAAGGGACATTCTTCCCACTGATCACCAATGTAAGGGACATTCTTCTCACTGATCACCAATGTAAGGGACATTCTTCTCACTGATCACCAATGTAAGGGACATTCTTCTCACTGATCACCAATGTAAGGAACATTCTTCTCACTGACCACCAATGTAAGGAACATTCTTCTCACTGATCACCAATGTAAGGAACATTCTTCTCACTGATCACCAATGTAAGGAACATTCTTCCCACTGATCACCAATGTAAGGAGCATTCTTCTCACTGATCACCAATGTAAGGGACATTCTTCCCACTGATCACCAATGTAAGGGACATTCTTCTCACTGATCACCAATGTAAGGGACATTCTTCTCACTGATCACCAATGTAAGGAACATTCTTCTCACTGACCACCAATGTAAGGAACATTCTTCTCACTGATCACCAATGTAAGGAACATTCTTCTCACTGATCACCAATGTAAGGAACATTCTTCCCACTGATCACCAATGTAAGGAGCATTCTTCTCACTGATCACCAATGTAAGGGACATTCTTCCCACTGATCACCAATGTAAGGAACATTCTTCTCACTGATCACCAATGTAAGGAGCATTCTTCTCACTGATCACCAATGTAAGGAGCATTCTTCTCACTGATCACCAATGTAAGGGACATTCTTCTCACTGATCACCAATGTAAGGAACATTCTTCTCACTGACCACCAATGTAAGGAACATTCTTCTCACTGATCACCAATGTAAGGGACATTCTTCTCACTGATCACCAATGTAAGGAACATTCTTCTCACTGACCACCAATGTAAGGAACATTCTTCTCACTGATCACCAATGTAAGGAACATTCTTCCCACTGATCACCAATGTAAGGAGCATTCTTCTCACTGATCACCAATGTAAGGGACATTCTTCCCACTGATCACCAATGTAAGGGACATTCTTCTCACTGATCACCAATGTAAGGGACATTCTTCTCACTGATCACCAATGTAAGGAACATTCTTCTCACTGATCACCAATGTAAGGAACATTCTTCCCACTGATCACCAATGTAAGGAACATTCTCCTCACTGATCACCAATGTAAGGAACATTCTTCCCACTGATCACCAATGTAAGGAACATTCTTCCCACTGACCACCAATGTAAGGGACATTCTTCTCACTGACCACCAATGTAAGGGACATTCATCTCACTGATCACCAATGTAAGGGACATTCTTCCCACTGACCACCAATGTAAGGGACATTCTTCCCACTGATCACCAATGTAAGGAACATTCTTCCCACTGACCACCAATGTAAGGGACATTCTTCTCACTGACCACCAATGTAAGGGACATTCATCTCACTGATCACCAATGTAAGGGACATTCTTCCCACTGACCACCAATGTAAGGGACATTCTTCCCACTGATCACCAATGTAAGGAACATTCTTCCCACTGATCACCAATGTAAGGAACATTCTTCTCACTGATCACCAATGTAAGGAACATTCTTCTCACTGATCACCAATGTAAGGAACATTCTTCCCACTGATCACCAATGTAAGGAGCATTCTTCTCACTGATCACCAATGTAAGGAACATTCTTCTCACTGACCACCAATGTAAGGAACATTCTTCTCACTGATCACCAATGTAAGGAACATTCTTCCCACTGATCACCAATGTAAGGAGCATTCTTCTCACTGATCACCAATGTAAGGAACATTCTTCTCACTGACCACCAATGTAAGGAACATTCTTCTCACTGATCACCAATGTAAGGAACATTCTTCTCACTGATCACCAATGTAAGGGACATTCTTCTCACTGATCACCAATGTAAGGAACATTCTTCTCACTGATCACCAATGTAAGGAACATTCTTCCCACTGATCACCAATGTAAGGAACATTCTTCTCACTGATCACCAATGTAAGGGACATTCTTCCCACTGATCACCAATGTAAGGGACATTCTTCTCACTGATCACCAATGTAAGGGACATTCTTCTCACTGATCACCAATGTAAGGAACATTCTTCTCACTGATCACCAATGTAAGGAACATTCTTCCCACTGATCACCAATGTAAGGAACATTCTCCTCACTGATCACCAATGTAAGGAACATTCTTCTCACTGATCACCAATGTAAGGAACATTCTTCTCACTGATCACCAATGTAAGGACTATTCTTCCCACTGATCACCAATGTAAGGAGCATTCTTCCCACTGATCACCAATGTAAGGAACATTCTTCCCACTGATCACCAATGTAAGGAACATTCTTCTCACTGATCACCAATGTAAGGGACATTCTTCCCACTGATCACCAATGTAAGGAACATTCTTCCCACTGACCACCAATGTAAGGGACATTCTTCTCACTGACCACCAATGTAAGGGACATTCATCTCACTGATCACCAATGTAAGGGACATTCTTCCCACTGACCACCAATGTAAGGGACATTCTTCCCACTGATCACCAATGTAAGGAACATTCTTCCCACTGACCACCAATGTAAGGGACATTCTTCTCACTGACCACCAATGTAAGGGACATTCATCTCACTGATCACCAATGTAAGGAACATTCTTCCCACTGATCACCAATGTATGGGACATTCTTCTCACTGATCACCAATGTAAGGGACATTCTTCTCACTGATCACCAATGTAAGGGACATTCTTCTCACTGATCACCAATGTAAGGAACATTCTTCTCACTGACCACCAATGTAAGGAACATTCTTCTCACTGATCACCAATGTAAGGAACATTCTTCTCACTGATCACCAATGTAAGGGACATTCTTCTCACTGATCACCAATGTAAGGGACATTCTTCCCACTGATCACCAATGTAAGGAGCATTCTTCTCACTGATCACCAATGTAAGGGACATTCTTCTCACTGATCACCAATGTAAGGGACATTCTTCTCACTGATCACCAATGTAAGGAACATTCTTCTCACTGATCACCAATGTAAGGAACATTCTTCTCACTGACCACCAATGTAAGGAACATTCTTCTCACTGATCACCAATGTAAGGGACATTCTTCTCACTGATCACCAATGTAAGGAACATTCTTCTCACTGACCACCAATGTAAGGAACATTCTTCCCACTGATCACCAATGTAAGGGACATTCTTCTCACTGATCACCAATGTAAGGGACATTCTTCTCACTGATCACCAATGTAAGGAACATTCTTCTCACTGATCACCAATGTAAGGAACATTCTTCTCACTGACCACCAATGTAAGGAACATTCTTCTCACTGATCACCAATGTAAGGGACATTCTTCTCACTGATCACCAATGTAAGGAACATTCTTCTCACTGACCACCAATGTAAGGAACATTCTTCTCACTGACCACCAATGTAAGGAACATTCTTCTCACTGATCACCAATGTAAGGAACATTCTTCTCACTGATCACCAATGTAAGGGACATTCTTCTCACTGATCACCAATGTAAGGGACATTCTTCCCACTGATCACCAATGTAAGGAGCATTCTTCTCACTGATCACCAATGTAAGGGACATTCTTCTCACTGATCACCAATGTAAGGGACATTCTTCTCACTGATCACCAATGTAAGGAACATTCTTCTCACTGACCACCAATGTAAGGAGCATTCTTCTCACTGATCACCAATGTAAGGGACATTCTTCCCACTGATCACCAATGTAAGGAACATTCTTCTCACTGATCACCAATGTAAGGAACATTCTTCTCACTGATCACCAATGTAAGGAACATTCTTCTCACTGACCACCAATGTAAGGGACATTCTTCTCACTGATCACCAATGTAAGGAACATTCTTCCCACTGATCACCAATGTAAGGGACATTCTTCTCACTGATCACCAATGTAAGGAACATTCTTCTCACTGACCACCAATGTAAGGAACATTCTTCCCACTGATCACCAATGTAAGGAGCATTCTTCTCACTGATCACCAATGTAAGGAACATTCTTCTCACTGACCACCAATGTAAGGAACATTCTTCTCACTGATCACCAATGTAAGGGACATTCTTCTCACTGATCACCAATGTAAGGGACATTCTTCTCACTGACCACCAATGTAAGGGACATTCATCTCACTGATCACCAATGTAAGGGACATTCTTCCCACTGATCACCAATGTAAGGGACATTCTTCCCACTGATCACCAATGTAAGGGACATTCTTCCCACTGATCACCAATGTAAGGGACATTCTTCCCACTGACCACCAATGTAAGGGACATTCTTCCCACTGATCACCAATGTAAGGAACATTCTTCCCACTGATCACCAATGTAAGGAACATTCTTCTCACTGATCACCAATGTAAGGAACATTCTTCCCACTGATCACCAATGTAAGGGACATTCATCTCACTGACCACCAATGTAAGGAACATTCTTCTCACTGATCACCAATGTAAGGAACATTCTTCCCACTGATCACCAATGTAAGGAACATTCTTCCCACTGATCACCAATGTAAGGAACATTCTTCCCACTGATCACCAATGTAAGGGACATTCTTCTCACTGATCACCAATGTAAGGAACATTCTTCTCACTGATCACCAATGTAAGGAACATTCTTCCCACTGATCACCAATGTAAGGAACATTCTTCCCACTGATCACCAATGTAAGAAACATTCTTCCCACTGATCACCAATGTAAGAAACATTCTTCCCACTGATCACCAATGTAAGGAACATTCTTCTCACTGATCACCAATGTAAGGGGCATTCTTCCCACTGATCTCCAATGTAAGGAACATTCTTCTCACTGATCACCAATGTAAGGGACATTCTTCTCACTGATCACCAATGTAAGGGACATTCTTCTCACTGATCACCAATGTAAGGAACATTCTTCTCACTGACCACCAATGTAAGGAACATTCTTCTCACTGATCACCAATGTAAGGAACATTCTTCTCACTGATCACCAATGTAAGGAACATTCTTCCCACTGACCACCAATGTAAGGAACATTCTTCTCACTGATCACCAATGTAAGGGACATTCTTCTCACTGATCACCAATGTAAGGAACATTCTTCTCACTGACCACCAATGTAAGGAACATTCTTCTCACTGATCACCAATGTAAGGAACATTCTTCTCACTGATCACCAATGTAAGGAACATTCTTCCCACTGATCACCAATGTAAGGAGCATTCTTCTCACTGATCACCAATGTAAGGGACATTCTTCCCACTGATCACCAATGTAAGGAACATTCTTCTCACTGATCACCAATGTAAGGAACATTCTTCCCACTGACCACCAATGTAAGGGACATTCTTCTCACTGATCACCAATGTAAGGAACATTCTTCTCACTGATCACCAATGTACGGAACATTCTTCCCACTGATCACCAATGTAAGGAGCATTCTTCTCACTGATCACCAATGTAAGGGACATTCTTCCCACTGATCACCAATGTAAGGAACATTCTTCTCACTGATCACCAATGTAAGGAACATTCTTCCCACTGATCACCAATGTAAGGGACATTCTTCTCACTGATCACCAATGTAAGGGACATTCTTCTCACTGATCACCAATGTAAGGAACATTCTTCCCACTGATCACCAATGTAAGGAGCATTCTTCTCACTGATCACCAATGTAAGGGACATTCTTCCCACTGATCACCAATGTAAGGAACATTCTTCCCACTGATCACCAATGTAAGGGACATTCTTCTCACTGATCACCAATGTAAGGGACATTCTTCTCACTGATCACCAATGTAAGGAACATTCTTCTCACTGATCACCAATGTAAGGAACATTCTTCCCACTGATCACCAATGTAAGGAACATTCTCCTCACTGATCACCAATGTAAGGAACATTCTTCCCACTGATCACCAATGTAAGGAACATTCTTCCCACTGACCACCAATGTAAGGGACATTCTTCTCACTGACCACCAATGTAAGGGACATTCATCTCACTGATCACCAATGTAAGGGACATTCTTCCCACTGACCACCAATGTAAGGGACATTCTTCCCACTGATCACCAATGTAAGGAACATTCTTCCCACTGACCACCAATGTAAGGGACATTCTTCTCACTGACCACCAATGTAAGGGACATTCATCTCACTGATCACCAATGTAAGGGACATTCTTCTCACTGATCACCAATGTAAGGAACATTCTTCTCACTGATCACCAATGTAAGGAACATTCTTCCCACTGATCACCAATGTAAGGAACATTCTCCTCACTGATCACCAATGTAAGGAACATTCTTCCCACTGATCACCAATGTAAGGAACATTCTTCCCACTGACCACCAATGTAAGGGACATTCTTCTCACTGACCACCAATGTAAGGGACATTCATCTCACTGATCACCAATGTAAGGGACATTCTTCCCACTGACCACCAATGTAAGGGACATTCTTCCCACTGATCACCAATGTAAGGAACATTCTTCCCACTGACCACCAATGTAAGGGACATTCTTCTCACTGACCACCAATGTAAGGGACATTCATCTCACTGATCACCAATGTAAGGGACATTCTTCCCACTGACCACCAATGTAAGGGACATTCTTCCCACTGATCACCAATGTAAGGAACATTCTTCCCACTGATCACCAATGTAAGGAACATTCTTCTCACTGATCACCAATGTAAGGAACATTCTTCCCACTGATCACCAATGTAAGGGACATTCATCTCACTGACCACCAATGTAAGGAACATTCTTCTCACTGATCACCAATGTAAGGAACATTCTTCCCACTGATCACCAATGTAAGGAACATTCTTCCCACTGATCACCAATGTAAGGAACATTCTTCCCACTGATCACCAATGTAAGGAACATTCTTCCCACTGATCACCAATGTAAGGGACATTCATCTCACTGACCACCAATGTAAGGAACATTCTTCTCACTGATCACCAATGTAAGGAACATTCTTCCCACTGATCACCAATGTAAGGAACATTCTTCCCACTGATCACCAATGTAAGAAACATTCTTCCCACTGATCACCAATGTAAGAAACATTCTTCCCACTGATCACCAATGTAAGGAACATTCTTCTCACTGATCACCAATGTAAGGGGCATTCTTCCCACTGATCTCCAATGTAAGGAACATTCTTCTCACTGATCACCAATGTAAGGAACATTCTTCTCACTGATCACCAATGTAAGGAACATTCTTCCCACTGATCACCAATGTAAGGAGCATTCTTCTCACTGATCACCAATGTAAGGGACATTCTTCCCACTGATCACCAATGTAAGGAGCATTCTTCTCACTGATCACCAATGTAAGGGACATTCTTCTCACTGATCACCAATGTAAGGAACATTCTTCTCACTGACCACCAATGTAAGGAACATTCTTCTCACTGATCACCAATGTAAGGAACATTCTTCTCACTGATCACCAATGTAAGGAACATTCTTCTCACTGATCACCAATGTAAGGAACATTCTTCTCACTGACCACCAATGTAAGGAACATTCTTCTCACTGATCACCAATGTAAGGAACATTCTTCTCACTGATCACCAATGTAAGGAACATTCTTCTCACTGATCACCAATGTAAGGAGCATTCTTCTCACTGATCACCAATGTAAGGGACATTCTTCCCACTGATCACCAATGTAAGGGACATTCTTCTCACTGATCACCAATGTAAGGGACATTCTTCTCACTGATCACCAATGTAAGGAACATTCTTCCCACTGATCACCAATGTAAGGAGCATTCTTCTCACTGATCACCAATGTAAGGAACATTCTTCCCACTGATCACCAATGTAAGGGACATTCTTCCCACTGATCACCAATGTAAGGGACATTCTTCCCACTGATCACCAATGTAAGGGACATTCTTCCCACTGATCACCAATGTAAGGGACATTCTTCTCACTGATCACCAATGTAAGGGACATTCTTCCCACTGATCACCAATGTAAGGGACATTCTTCTCACTGATCACCAATGTAAGGAACATTCTTCCCACTGATCACCAATGTAAGGGACATTCTTCTCACTGATCACCAATGTAAGGGACATTCTTCCCACTGATCACCAATGTAAGGGACATTCTTCTCACTGATCACCAATGTAAGGGACATTCTTCTCACTGATCACCAATGTAAGGAACATTCTTCTCACTGATCACCAATGTAAGGAACATTTTTCCCACTGATCACCAATGTAAGGAACATTCTCCTCACTGATCACCAATGTAAGGAACATTCTTCCCACTGACCACCAATGTAAGGGACATTCTTCTCACTGACCACCAATGTAAGGGACATTCATCTCACTGATCACCAGTGTAAGGGACATTCTTCCCACTGACCACCAATGTAAGGGACATTCTTCCCACTGATCACCAATGTAAGGAACATTCTTCCCACTGACCACCAATGTAAGGGACATTCTTCTCACTGACCACCAATGTAAGGGACATTCATCTCACTGATCACCAATGTAAGGGACATTCTTCCCACTGATCACCAATGTAAGGGACATTCTTCCCACTGATCACCAATGTAAGGGACATTCTTCCCACTGATCACCAATGTAAGGGACATTCTTCCCACTGACCACCAATGTAAGGGACATTCTTCCCACTGATCACCAATGTAAGGAACATTCTTCCCACTGATCACCAATGTAAGGAACATTCTTCTCACTGATCACCAATGTAAGGAACATTCTTCCCAATGATCACCAATGTAAGGGACATTCATCTCACTGACCACCAATGTAAGGAACATTCTTCTCACTGATCACCAATGTAAGGAACATTCTTCCCACTGATCACCAATGTAAGGAACATTCTTCCCACTGATCACCAATGTAAGGAACATTCTTCCCACTGATCACCAATGTAAGAAACATTCTTCCCACTGATCACCAATGTAAGGAACATTCTTCTCACTGATCACCAATGTAAGGGGCATTCTTCCCACTGATCTCCAATGTAAGGAACATTCTTCTCACTGATCACCAATGTAAGGGACATTCTTCTCACTGATCACCAATGTAAGGAACATTCTTCTCACTGATCACCAATGTAAGGAACATTCTTCCCACTGATCACCAATGTAAGGAACATTCTTCCCACTGATCACCAATGTAAGAAACATTCTTCCCACTGATCACCAATGTAAGAAACATTCTTCCCACTGATCACCAATGTAAGGAACATTCTTCTCACTGATCACCAATGTAAGGGGCATTCTTCCCACTGATCTCCAATGTAAGGAACATTCTTCTCACTGATCACCAATGTAAGGGACATTCTTCTCACTGATCACCAATGTAAGGGACATTCTTCTCACTGATCACCAATGTAAGGAACATTCTTCTCACTGACCACCAATGTAAGGAACATTCTTCTCACTGATCACCAATGTAAGGAACATTCTTCTCACTGATCACCAATGTAAGGAACATTCTTCCCACTGACCACCAATGTAAGGAACATTCTTCTCACTGATCACCAATGTAAGGGACATTCTTCTCACTGATCACCAATGTAAGGAACATTCTTCTCAATGACCACCAATGTAAGGAACATTCTTCTCACTGATCACCAATGTAAGGAACATTCTTCTCACTGATCACCAATGTAAGGAACATTCTTCCCACTGATCACCAATGTAAGGAGCATTCTTCTCACTGATCACCAATGTAAGGGACATTCTTCTCACTGATCACCAATGTAAGGAACATTCTTCCCACTGATCACCAATGTAAGGAGCATTCTTCTCACTGATCACCAATGTAAGGGACATTCTTCCCACTGATCACCAATGTAAGGGACATTCTTCTCACTGATCACCAATGTAAGGGACATTCTTCTCACTGATCACCAATGTAAGGAACATTCTTCTCACTGATCACCAATGTAAGGAACATTCTTCCCACTGATCACCAATGTAAGGAACATTCTCCTCACTGATCACCAATGTAAGGAACATTCTTCCCACTGATCACCAATGTAAGGAACATTCTTCCCACTGACCACCAATGTAAGGGACATTCTTCTCACTGACCACCAATGTAAGGGACATTCATCTCACTGATCACCAATGTAAGGGACATTCTTCCCACTGACCACCAATGTAAGGGACATTCTTCCCACTGATCACCAATGTAAGGAACATTCTTCCCACTGACCACCAATGTAAGGGACATTCTTCTCACTGACCACCAATGTAAGGGACATTCATCTCACTGATCACCAATGTAAGGGACATTCTTCCCACTGACCACCAATGTAAGGGACATTCTTCCCACTGATCACCAATGTAAGGAACATTCTTCCCACTGATCACCAATGTAAGGAACATTCTTCTCACTGATCACCAATGTAAGGAACATTCTTCCCACTGATCACCAATGTAAGGGACATTCATCTCACTGACCACCAATGTAAGGAACATTCTTCTCACTGATCACCAATGTAAGGAACATTCTTCCCACTGATCACCAATGTAAGGAACATTCTTCCCACTGATCACCAATGTAAGGAACATTCTTCCCACTGATCACCAATGTAAGGGACATTCATCTCACTGACCACCAATGTAAGGAACATTCTTCTCACTGATCACCAATGTAAGGAACATTCTTCCCACTGATCAGCAATGTAAGGAACATTCTTCCCACTGATCACCAATGTAAGAAACATTCTTCTCACTGATCACCAATGTAAGGAACATTCTTCCCACTGATCACCAATGTAAGGAACATTCTTCTCACTGATCACCAATGTAAGGAACATTCTTCCCACTGATCACCAATGTAAGGAACATTCTTCCCACTGACCACCAATGTAAGGGACATTCTTCTCACTGACCACCAATGTAAGGGACATTCATCTCACTGATCACCAATGTAAGGGACATTCTTCCCACTGACCACCAATGTAAGGGACATTCTTCCCACTGATCACCAATGTAAGGAACATTCTTCCCACTGACCACCAATGTAAGGGACATTCTTCTCACTGACCACCAATGTAAGGGACATTCATCTCACTGATCACCAATGTAAGGGACATTCTTCCCACTGACCACCAATGTAAGGGACATTCTTCCCACTGATCACCAATGTAAGGAACATTCTTCCCACTGATCACCAATGTAAGGAACATTCTTCTCACTGATCACCAATGTAAGGAACATTCTTCCCACTGATCACCAATGTAAGGGACATTCATCTCACTGACCACCAATGTAAGGAACATTCTTCTCACTGATCACCAATGTAAGGAACATTCTTCCCACTGATCACCAATGTAAGGAACATTCTTCCCACTGATCACCAATGTAAGGAACATTCTTCCCACTGATCACCAATGTAAGGGACATTCATCTCACTGACCACCAATGTAAGGAACATTCTTCTCACTGATCACCAATGTAAGGAACATTCTTCCCACTGATCACCAATGTAAGGAACATTCTTCCCACTGATCACCAATGTAAGAAACATTCTTCCCACTGATCACCAATGTAAGAAACATTCTTCCCACTGATCACCAATGTAAGGAACATTCTTCTCACTGATCACCAATGTAAGGGGCATTCTTCCCACTGATCTCCAATGTAAGGAACATTCTTCTCACTGATCACCAATGTAAGGAACATTCTTCCCACTGATCACCAATGTAAGGAACATTCTTCTCACTGATCACCAATGTAAGGAACATTCTTCCCACTGATCACCAATGTAAGGGACATTCTTCCCACTGATCACCAATGTAAGGAACATTCTTCCCACTGATCACCAATGTAAGGAACATTCTTCCCACTGATCACCAATATAAGGGACATTCTTCCCACTGATCACCAATGTAAGGGACATTCTTCCCACTGATCACCAATGTAAGGGACATTCTTCTCACTGATCACCAATGTAAGGGACATTCTTCTCACTGATCACCAATGTAAGGAGCATTCTTCCCACTGATCACCAATGTAAGGGACATTCTTCTCACTGATCACCAATGTAAGGAACATTCTTCTCACTGATCACCAATGTAAGGAGCATTCTTCCCACTGATCACCAATGTAAGGAACATTCTTCTCACTGATCACCAATGTAAGGAGCATTCTTCCCACTGATCACCAATGTAAGGAACATTCTTCTCACTGATCACCAATGTAAGGGACATTCTTCCCACTGATCACCAATGTAAGGAACATTCTTCCCACTGATCACCAATGTAAGGAACATTCTTCTCACTGACCACCAATGTAAGGAACATTCTTCTCACTGATCACCAATGTAAGGAGCATTCTTCCCACTGATCACCAATGTAAGGGACATTCTTCCCACTGATCACCAATGTAAGGGACATTCTTCTCACTGATCACCAATGTAAGGAACATTCTTCCCACTGATCACCAATGTAAGGAGCATTCTTCTCACTGATCACCAATGTAAGGGACATTCTTCCCACTGATCACCAATGTATGGGACATTCTTCTCACTGATCACCAATGTAAGGGACATTCTTCTCACTGATCACCAATGTAAGGGACATTCTTCTCACTGATCACCAATGTAAGGAACATTCTTCTCACTGACCACCAATGTAAGGAACATTCTTCTCACTGATCACCAATGTAAGGAACATTCTTCTCACTGATCACCAATGTAAGGAACATTCTTCCCACTGATCACCAATGTAAGGAGCATTCTTCTCACTGATCACCAATGTAAGGGACATTCTTCCCACTGATCACCAATGTAAGGGACATTCTTCTCACTGATCACCAATGTAAGGGACATTCTTCTCACTGATCACCAATGTAAGGAACATTCTTCTCACTGACCACCAATGTAAGGAACATTCTTCTCACTGATCACCAATGTAAGGAACATTCTTCTCACTGATCACCAATGTAAGGAACATTCTTCCCACTGATCACCAATGTAAGGAGCATTCTTCTCACTGATCACCAATGTAAGGGACATTCTTCCCACTGATCACCAATGTAAGGAGCATTCTTCTCACTGATCACCAATGTAAGGAACATTCTTCTCACTGACCACCAATGTAAGGAACATTCTTCTCACTGATCACCAATGTAAGGGACATTCTTCTCACTGATCACCAATGTAAGGAACATTCTTCTCACTGACCACCAATGTAAGGAACATTCTTCTCACTGATCACCAATGTAAGGAACATTCTTCTCACTGATCACCAATGTAAGGAACATTCTTCCCACTGATCACCAATGTAAGGAGCATTCTTCTCACTGATCACCAATGTAAGGGACATTCTTCCCACTGATCACCAATGTAAGGAACATTCTTCTCACTGATCACCAATGTAAGGAACATTCTTCCCACTGATCACCAATGTAAGGAACATTCTTCTCACTGATCACCAATGTAAGGAACATTCTTCTCACTGATCACCAATGTAAGTGGCATTCTTCCCACTGATCACCAATGTAAGGAATATTCTTCCCCCTGATCACCAATGTAAGGAACATTCTTCTCACTGATCACCAATGTAAGGAACATTCTTCCCACTGATCACCAATGTAAGGGACATTCTTCCCACTGATCACCAATGTAAGGAACATTCTTCCCACTGATCACCAATGTAAGGAACATTCTTCCCACTGATCACCAATGTAAGGGACATTCTTCCCACTGATCACCAATGTAAGGGACATTCTTCCCACTGATCACCAATGTAAGGGACATTCTTCTCACTGATCACCAATGTAAGGGACATTCTTCTCACTGATCACCAATGTAAGGAGCATTCTTCCCACTGATCACCAATGTAAGGGACATTCTTCTCACTGATCACCAATGTAAGGAACATTCTTCTCACTGATCACCAATGTAAGGAGCATTCTTCCCACTGATCACCAATGTAAGGAACATTCTTCTCACTGATCACCAATGTAAGGGACATTCTTCCCACTGATCACCAATGTAAGGAACATTCTTCCCACTGATCACCAATGTAAGGAACATTCTTCTCGCTGACCACCAATGTAAGGAACATTCTCCTCACTGATCACCAATGTAAGGGACATTCTTCCCACTGATCACCAATGTATGGGACATTCTTCTCACTGATCACCAATGTAAGGGACATTCTTCTCACTGATCACCAATGTAAGGGACATTCTTCTCACTGATCACCAATGTAAGGAACATTCTTCTCACTGACCACCAATGTAAGGAACATTCTTCTCACTGATCACCAATGTAAGGAACATTCTTCTCACTGATCACCAATGTAAGGGACATTCTTCTCACTGATCACCAATGTAAGGGACATTCTTCCCACTGATCACCAATGTAAGGAGCATTCTTCTCATTGATCACCAATGTAAGGGACATTCTTCTCACTGATCACCAATGTAAGGGACATTCTTCTCACTGATCACCAATGTAAGGAACATTCTTCTCACTGATCACCAATGTAAGGAACATTCTTCTCACTGACCACCAATGTAAGGAACATTCTTCTCACTGATCACCAATGTAAGGGACATTCTTCTCACTGATCACCAATGTAAGGAACATTCTTCTCACTGACCACCAATGTAAGGAACATTCTTCCCACTGATCACCAATGTAAGGGACATTCTTCTCACTGATCACCAATGTAAGGGACATTCTTCTCACTGATCACCAATGTAAGGAACATTCTTCTCACTGATCACCAATGTAAGGAACATTCTTCTCACTGACCACCAATGTAAGGAACATTCTTCTCACTGATCACCAATGTAAGGGACATTCTTCTCACTGATCACCAATGTAAGGAACATTCTTCTCACTGACCACCAATGTAAGGAACATTCTTCTCACTGACCACCAATGTAAGGAACATTCTTCTCACTGATCACCAATGTAAGGAACATTCTTCTCACTGATCACCAATGTAAGGGACATTCTTCTCACTGATCACCAATGTAAGGGACATTCTTCCCACTGATCACCAATGTAAGGAGCATTCTTCTCACTGATCACCAATGTAAGGGACATTCTTCTCACTGATCACCAATGTAAGGGACATTCTTCTCACTGATCACCAATGTAAGGAACATTCTTCTCACTGACCACCAATGTAAGGAGCATTCTTCTCACTGATCACCAATGTAAGGGACATTCTTCCCACTGATCACCAATGTAAGGAACATTCTTCTCACTGATCACCAATGTAAGGAACATTCTTCTCACTGATCACCAATGTAAGGAACATTCTTCTCACTGACCACCAATGTAAGGGACATTCTTCTCACTGATCACCAATGTAAGGAACATTCTTCCCACTGATCACCAATGTAAGGGACATTCTTCTCACTGATCACCAATGTAAGGAACATTCTTCTCACTGACCACCAATGTAAGGAACATTCTTCCCACTGATCACCAATGTAAGGAGCATTCTTCTCACTGATCACCAATGTAAGGAACATTCTTCTCACTGATCACCAATGTAAGGAACATTCTTCCCACTGATCACCAATGTAAGGAACATTCTTCTCACTGATCACCAATGTAAGGAGCATTCTTCTCACTGATCACCAATGTAAGGGACATTCTTCCCACTGATCACCAATGAACTGTTTTTTTTTTTTAGCAGGGGTTGCCTAAGAGCTGAAAATCGAAGATAGAATAAAAAGTTTTGGCTAGAGTTGACCAAATCTTTTGGGCTCTGCGTAACCCCAGCTAGAAGGTCTCCTCCTGTTTGAGCTTGACTTTCTTAATTTCCTTGTATTCCAATGAAAACACCACGAGGGGGGGGGGGGGGGGGGGGTCGGTGACATTATCATTTCTGACTTGGAACAAGCGTGTAGGGTGGGACAAAACATTTCAGGCCATAAAGGAAGCCTACACAATTATAATCATTTAAGATCAAGGCCAGTCATGGCTGGTTTTTGAAAACGCAAACCTATGATAGATGGAAGGGTAATGCCAATGAAGTTGCTAGCTTTCTGTCATGCTTACAGGAAAAAACAAAACAAAAAAAAACAACACTTTTCAGGG
>CM055126.1:52320059-52465059 GCA_029206835.1 Rana muscosa
GTTTGTACCCCCTTCATCAGGGCTTGGGCTACAGTTTGGAAGAACTGATGGACTTGGAGAACCTTTAAGGGCTCAGTCAGGAGAAGTAAGGTTACTGGTGTTTCTAGAAGCCCGTACACACGGTCGGACTTTTTGCCAACACACTTCAAAATGAGCAGGTTTTTCAAAAAATCTGACCGTTTGTACGCTCCATCGCACAAACTTTTTTGGTTTTCATCGGACAAAAGTTCGCTCTGCAAACGGACAAACTTTTCGGCAACAAAAGTCCGATGGTGCAAAGTCCTATCGTGTGTACAGAAATCCATTTGTCCGAGGTACAAATATGCATGTTAAAATCAACCAACAATAGCAGAAGTTGACCAAAGGGTGGCGGTAAAGAGCAGAAAAACCACGTGATGTTGGGAAAGTTTTGGGAAAATTTGCAGAAAAGTCCTGTGGTGTGTATGCTATGGGTGTGCCCGGCCAACTCCCTTCGGACAAAAATCCACGGAAAAGTTTGTTTGAAGTCCGACCGTGTGTACGAGGCTTTAAGCAAGCGTCAGCGGGGGGCAGGACTGGAACCTGGGAACACACCAGGCTACATTCCCCCAGGCTTACAAGTAGTATATATCTCCAAGCTCGATTTCAGGCTAAATCCAGAATGTTCATGTTTGAGTGGAGGGGAATAAAGATGAGATGTATTCATTTAAAAAAGCTAAGTGGAGATGTTGCTCATGACATTTTTATCCATGTTTTTAATGACTGGTGAAAAATTTTATGTTCTCCGGCTATTTCCTCTACAGGTCAAATATTATTGATTCATAAAAAAAGAGTGATTTGAGAAAATACCACATCATGGTCAGCAGATGGAGTACTTTTTTCAAATGATCATAAGCTCCACCTAGTGGCCATAATATGGTATTTTCCTATATCAGTCTATTTTATATGAATGAATATCATTCCAGCTGTAGAAGAAATAGGAGAATGTGTGCAGAAAGAGGGGGTAGGGCCAAGCACTCAAATGGCATTCCAGGGCACAATGTGAATCTGACCTAATCTCAGTCTGGGTGAAACGCGACAGTGAGTGTGGCCAACAGGCGGGGACTGTGGCTGAAGCCGGTATTTTCATAGCTTGATGTGGATAACATTGACAGAAGTGTGGCTTGATCTTGTCTATCCATACACACAATTAGGAACCTTCAACGTGGTGCTGGTGGCATTGTAGTGCTGTGCAACGCTGTATCCTGGCCTAGGCCAACAAGGCCCAGGCCTAGGGCAGCACTTTGCAGGGGGGCAGCACAGAAAGAGTCACCGCTGGCTTGCGCTACACTGTTAGTGTAGCGCCAGTCTTATGGGGGGAACTGGGCTGGGAGGCAAATTAGTCTAGTGCCCCCATAAAGTGGCCACACTGCTTTCGGGATACAGGCGGCCGACATTCCGCAACTTTTTCATTTTGGAGGGAGTAAGGGAGGGTTAGAGCCCGTGCCAGTTTATTTTTTACCATCCCTGTCCCATTGCAGAGATTTCCCTTCACTTCCTGCCCCATAGCCAAACAGGAAGTGATAGGAAATTTATGCAAATTAAGGGAATCCATTGCCCCCCCAGGCCTTCGGAACTAGTGTCCCCACTCAAAAATTTCAGGGCGGGTCTGAAATAGAAAAGGGTGTGGCCATGACAGGAAGGGGTGGGTCATATTTAAATTAGGGGGTGCACGAGTTTAGTCAGGCCTAGGGCAGCACACAACCTAAATACACTACTGGTGCTGTGATATATAAAATAAAAGGGATTAACAAGAATACGTTTTCTGGAGAAAATGTTGCTCCAGGCTCCCTCCAGTGCTGCTTACCAATAAAAAGCTTAGGCCTGTGGTCATGTGATTTTTGTCAAAGAGGAGGGTCAAAGTTAACCTTACCCAGTTGTCTACTTAAGCAGAGATCATGTGTTCACATGCCTAGGATTTTGGTCGCATGACCGGATCAAGGAGGAGACCTAAAGCAGCGATATGTCACTGAATGATACGCCACCCATGATTTCTTCTACTGACGGAGGAGGCAGGAATGGCGGAGATGGCTGATAGGACAACAGAACCAGTACAGGTATTTCAATGTGGTAGAACCAGTTTGTGAGAGGTGTGTGTAACCTGAATAATGAGCAGAAGCCTGAACTGCTAAAATCCTCCCGTACACCTCGAATGTCAGCGATGGAGGCCTGTCTGGATGGGGGAGAAGGAAGGTCGCCACATCAAAGGTAGGTCCTTCAAGGCTGGGAGAGGGGAGGCTTGTGTAGGATCAATAGTCAATGAGTAGATAGCTACAGATCATAGGAAATGTAAATAAATGATGACTATAAGAGAGAGAAAGAGAGAATTCAGCCTGTCCATTCACTATGGACCAGTGACATCACTGAGAATGCAGCCTATCCAATCACTAGAGACAGGTGACATAACTGAGAATGCAGCCTATCCAATCACTAGAGACAGGTGACATCACTGAGAATGCAGCCTATCCAATCACTAGAGAGCGGTGACATCACTGAGAATGCAGCCTTTCCATTCACTAGAGACCGGTGACATCACTGAGAATGCAGCCTATCCAATCACTAGAGACCGGTGACATCACTGAGAATGCAGCCTATCCAATCACTAGAGACCGGTGACATCACTGAGAATGCAGCCTATCCACTCACTAGAGAGCGGTGACATCACTGAGAATGCAGCCTTTCCATTCACTAGAGACCGGTGACATCACTGAGAATGCAGCCTATCCAATCACTAGAGACCGGTGACATCACTGAGAATGCAGCCTATCCACTCACTAGAGAGCGGTGACATCACTGAGAATGCAGCCTATCCAATCACTAGAGAGCGGTGACATCACTGAGAATGCAGCCTATCCAATCACTAGAGACAGGTGACATCACTGAGAATGCAGCCTTTCCATTCACTAGAGACCGGTGACATCACTGAGAATGCAGCCTATCCAATCACTAGAGACCGGTGACATCACTGAGAATGCAGCCTATCCAATCACTAGAGACAGGTGACATCACTAAGAATTCAGCCTATCCAATCACTAGAGACAGGTGACATCACTGAGAATGCAGTCTATCCACTCACTAGAGAGCGGTGACATCACTGAGAATGCAGCCTTTCCACTCACTAGAGAGCGGTGACATCACTGAGAATGCAGCCTTTCCATTCACTAGAGACAGGTGACATCACTGATAATGCAGCCTATCCAATCACTAGAGACAGGTGACATCACTGAGAATGCAGCCTTTCCATTCACTAGAGACCGGTGACATCGCTGAGAATGCAGCCTATCCAATCACTAGAGACCGGTGACATCACTGAGAATGCAGCCTATCCAATCACTAGAGACAGGTGACATCACTGAGAATGCAGCCTATCCAATCACTAGAGACAGGTGACATCACAGAGAATGCAGCCTATCCAATCACTAGAGAGCGGTGACATCACTGAGAATGCAGCCTTTCCATTCACTAGAGACCGGTGACATCACTGAGACAGCCTATCCAATCACTAGAGACAGGTGACATCACTGAGAATGCAGCCTATCCAATCCTATCCAATCACTAGAGACCGGTGACATCAATGAGAATGCAGCCTATCCAATCACTAGAGACCGGTGACATCACTGAGAATGCAGCCTATCCAATCACTAGAGACCGGTGACATCACTGAGAATGCAGCCTATCCAATCACTAGAGACCGGTGACATCACTGAGAATGCAGCCTATCAAATCACTAGAAACCGGTGACATCACAGAGCATGCAGCCTATCCAATCACTAGAGAGCGGTGACATCACTGAGAATGCAGCCTATCCAATCACTAGAGACCGGTGACATCACTGAGAATGCAGCCTATCCAATCACTAGAGACAGGTGACATCACTGAGAATTCAGCCATTCCAATCACTAGAGACAGGTGACATCACTGATAATGCAGCCTATCCAATCACTAGAGACAGGTGACATCACTGAGAATGCAGCCTATCCAATCACTAGAGACCAATGACATCACTGAGAATGCAGCCTATCCAATAACTAGAGACAGGTGACATCACTGAGAATGCAGCCTATCCAATTACTAGAGACCGGTGACATCACTGAGACAGCCTATCCAATCACTAGAGACCGGTGACATCACTGAGAATGCAGCCTATCCAATCCTATCCAATCACTAGAGACCGGTGACATCAATGAGAATGCAGCCTATCCAATCACTAGAGACCGGTGACATCACTGAGAATGCAGCCTATCCAATCACTAGAGACCGGTGACATCACTGAGAATGCAGCCTATCCAATCACTAGAGACCGGTGACATCACTGAGAATGCAGCCTATCCAATCCTATCCAATCACTAGAGACTGGTGACATCACTGAAAATGCAGCCTATCCATTCACTAGAGACAGGTGACATCACTGAGAATGCAGCCTATCCATTCACTAGAGAGCGGTGACATCACTGAGAATGCAGCCTATCCATTCACTAGAGAGCGATGACATCACTAAGAATGCAGCCTATCCATTCACTAGAGAGCGGTGACATCACTGAGAATGCAGCCTATCCAATCACTAGAGACAGGTGACATCACTGAGAATGCAGCCTATCCAATCACTAGAGACAGGTGACATCACAGAGAATGCAGCCTATCCAATCACTAGAGAGCGGTGACATCACTGAGAATGCAGCCTTTCCATTCACTAGAGACCGGTGACATCACTGAGACAGCCTATCCAATCACTAGAGACAGGTGACATCACTGAGAATGCAGCCTATCCAATCCTATCCAATCACTAGAGACCGGTGACATCAAAGAGAATGCAGCCTATCCAATCACTAGAGACCGGTGACATCACTGAGAATGCAGCCTATCCAATCACTAGAGACCGGTGACATCACTGAGAATGCAGCCTATCCAATCACTAGAGACCGGTGACATCACTGAGAATGCAGCCTATCAAATCATTAGAAACCGGTGACATCACAGAGCATGCAGCCTATCCAATCACTAGAGAGCGGTGACATCACTGAGAATGCAGCCTATCCAATCACTAGAGACCGGTGACATCACTGAGAATGCAGCCTATCCAATCACTAGAGACAGGTGACATCACTGAGAATTCAGCCATTCCAATCACTAGAGACAGGTGACATCACTGATAATGCAGCCTATCCAATCACTAGAGACAGGTGACATCACTGAGAATGCAGCCTATCCAATCACTAGAGACCAATGACATCACTGAGAATGCAGCCTATCCAATAACTAGAGACAGGTGACATCACTGAGAATGCAGCCTATCCACTCACTAGAGAGCGGTGACATCACTGAGAATGCAGCCTTTCCATTCACTAGAGACCGGTGACATCACTGAGAATGCAGCCTATCCAATCACTAGAGACCGGTGACATCACTGAGAATGCAGCCTATCCAATCACTAGAGACAGGTGACATCACTAAGAATTCAGCCTATCCAATCACTAGAGACAGGTGACATCACTGAGAATGCAGCCTTTCCACTCACTAGAGAGCGGTGACATCACTGAGAATGCAGCCTTTCCACTCACTAGAGAGCGGTGACATCACTGAGAATGCAGCCTTTCCATTCACTAGAGACAGGTGACATCACTGATAATGCAGCCTATCCAATCACTAGAGACAGGTGACATCACTGAGAATGCAGCCTTTCCATTCACTAGAGACCGGTGACATCGCTGAGAATGCAGCCTATCCAATCACTAGAGACCGGTGACATCACTGAGAATGCAGCCTATCCAATCACTAGAGACAGGTGACATCACTGAGAATGCAGCCTATCCAATCACTAGAGACAGGTGACATCACAGAGAATGCAGCCTATCCAATCACTAGAGAGCGGTGACATCACTGAGAATGCAGCCTTTCCATTCACTAGAGACCGGTGACATCACTGAGACAGCCTATCCAATCACTAGAGACAGGTGACATCACTGAGAATGCAGCCTATCCAATCCTATCCAATCACTAGAGACCGGTGACATCAATGAGAATGCAGCCTATCCAATCACTAGAGACCGGTGACATCACTGAGAATGCAGCCTATCCAATCACTAGAGACCGGTGACATCACTGAGAATGCAGCCTATCCAATCACTAGAGACCGGTGACATCACTGAGAATGCAGCCTATCAAATCACTAGAAACCGGTGACATCACAGAGCATGCAGCCTATCCAATCACTAGAGAGCGGTGACATCACTGAGAATGCAGCCTATCCAATCACTAGAGACCGGTGACATCACTGAGAATGCAGCCTATCCAATCACTAGAGACAGGTGACATCACTGAGAATTCAGCCATTCCAATCACTAGAGACAGGTGACATCACTGATAATGCAGCCTATCCAATCACTAGAGACAGGTGACATCACTGAGAATGCAGCCTATCCAATCACTAGAGACCAATGACATCACTGAGAATGCAGCCTATCCAATAACTAGAGACAGGTGACATCACTGAGAATGCAGCCTATCCAATTACTAGAGACCGGTGACATCACTGAGACAGCCTATCCAATCACTAGAGACCGGTGACATCACTGAGAATGCAGCCTATCCAATCCTATCCAATCACTAGAGACCGGTGACATCAATGAGAATGCAGCCTATCCAATCACTAGAGACCGGTGACATCACTGAGAATGCAGCCTATCCAATCACTAGAGACCGGTGACATCACTGAGAATGCAGCCTATCCAATCACTAGAGACCGGTGACATCACTGAGAATGCAGCCTATCCAATCCTATCCAATCACTAGAGACTGGTGACATCACTGAAAATGCAGCCTATCCATTCACTAGAGACAGGTGACATCACTGAGAATGCAGCCTATCCATTCACTAGAGAGCGGTGACATCACTGAGAATGCAGCCTATCCATTCACTAGAGAGCGATGACATCACTAAGAATGCAGCCTATCCATTCACTAGAGAGCGGTGACATCACTGAGAATGCAGCCTATCCAATCACTAGAGACAGGTGACATCACTGAGAATGCAGCCTATCCAATCACTAGAGACAGGTGACATCACAGAGAATGCAGCCTATCCAATCACTAGAGAGCGGTGACATCACTGAGAATGCAGCCTTTCCATTCACTAGAGACCGGTGACATCACTGAGACAGCCTATCCAATCACTAGAGACAGGTGACATCACTGAGAATGCAGCCTATCCAATCCTATCCAATCACTAGAGACCGGTGACATCAATGAGAATGCAGCCTATCCAATCACTAGAGACCGGTGACATCACTGAGAATGCAGCCTATCCAATCACTAGAGACCGGTGACATCACTGAGAATGCAGCCTATCCAATCACTAGAGACCGGTGACATCACTGAGAATGCAGCCTATCAAATCATTAGAAACCGGTGACATCACAGAGCATGCAGCCTATCCAATCACTAGAGAGCGGTGACATCACTGAGAATGCAGCCTATCCAATCACTAGAGACCGGTGACATCACTGAGAATGCAGCCTATCCAATCACTAGAGACAGGTGACATCACTGAGAATTCAGCCATTCCAATCACTAGAGACAGGTGACATCACTGATAATGCAGCCTATCCAATCACTAGAGACAGGTGACATCACTGAGAATGCAGCCTATCCAATCACTAGAGACCAATGACATCACTGAGAATGCAGCCTATCCAATAACTAGAGACAGGTGACATCACTGAGAATGCAGCCTATCCAATTACTAGATACCGGTGACATCACTGAGACAGCCTATCCAATCACTAGAGACCGGTGACATCACTGAGAATGCAGCCTATCCAATCCTATCCAATCACTAGAGACCGGTGACATCAATGAGAATGCAGCCTATCCAATCACTAGAGACCGGTGACATCACTGAGAATGCAGCCTATCCAATCACTAGAGACCGGTGACATCACTGAGAATGCAGCCTATCCAATCACTAGAGACCGGTGACATCACTGAGAATGCAGCCTATCCAATCCTATCCAATCACTAGAGACTGGTGACATCACTGAAAATGCAGCCTATCCATTCACTAGAGACAGGTGACATCACTGAGAATGCAGCCTATCCATTCACTAGAGAGCGGTGACATCACTGAGAATGCAGCCTATCCATTCACTAGAGAGCGATGACATCACTAAGAATGCAGCCTATCCATTCACTAGAGAGCGGTGACATCACTGAGAATGCAGCCTATCCAATCACTAGAGACCAGTGACATCACTGAGAATGCAGCCTATCCAATCACTAGAGACCGGTGACATCACTGAGAATGCAGCCTATCCAATCACTAGAGAGCGGTGACATCACTGAGAATGCAGCCTATCCAATCACTAGAGACCGGTGACATCACTGAGACAGCCTATCCAATCACTAGAGACCGGTGACATCACTGAGAATGCAGCCTATCCATTCACTAGAGAGCGGTGACATCACTGAGAATGCAGCCTATCCATTCACTAGAGAGCGGTGACATCACTGAGAATGCAGCCTATCCAATCACTAGAGAGCGGTGACATCACTGAGAATGCAGCCTATCCAATCACTAGAGACAGGTGACATCACTGAGAATGCAGCCTATCCAATCACTAGAGACCGGTGACATCACTGAGAATGCAGCCTATCCAATCACTAGAGAGCGGTGACATCACTGAGAATGCAGCCTATCCAATCACTAGAGAGCGGTGACATCACTGAGAATGCAGCCTATCCAATCACTAGAGACCGGTGACATCACTGAGAATGCAGCCTATCCAATCACTAGAGAGCGGTGACATCACTGAGAATGCAGCCTATCCAATCACTAGAGACCGGTGACATCACTGAGAATGCAGCCTATCCAATCACTAGAGAGCGGTGACATCACTGAGAATGCAGCCTATCCAATCACTAGAGACCGGTGACATCACTGAGACAGCCTATCCAATCACTAGAGACAGGTGACATCACTGAGACAGCCTATCCAATCACTAGAGACAGGTGACATCACTGAGGATGCAGCCTATCCAATCCTATCCAATCACTAGAGAGCGGTGACATCACTGAGAATGCAGCCTATCCAATCACTAGAGACCAGTGACATCACTGAGAATGCAGCCTATCCAATCACTAGAGACCGGTGACATCACTGAGAATGCAGCCTATCCAATCACTAGAGACCGGTGACATCACTGAGAATGCAGCCTATCCAATCCTATCCAATCACTAGAGACTGGTGACATCACTGAAAATGCAGCCTATCCATTCACTAGAGACAGGTGACATCACTGAGAATGCAGCCTATCCATTCACTAGAGAGCGGTGACATCACTGAGAATGCAGCCTATCCATTCACTAGAGAGCGATGACATCACTAAGAATGCAGCCTATCCATTCACTAGAGAGCGGTGACATCACTGAGAATGCAGCCTATCCAATCACTAGAGACCAGTGACATCACTGAGAATGCAGCCTATCCAATCACTAGAGACCGGTGACATCACTGAGAATGCAGCCTATCCAATCACTAGAGAGCGGTGACATCACTGAGAATGCAGCCTATCCAATCACTAGAGACCGGTGACATCACTGAGACAGCCTATCCAATCACTAGAGACCGGTGACATCACTGAGAATGCAGCCTATCCATTCACTAGAGAGCGGTGACATCACTGAGAATGCAGCCTATCCATTCACTAGAGAGCGGTGACATCACTGAGAATGCAGCCTATCCAATCACTAGAGAGCGGTGACATCACTGAGAATGCAGCCTATCCAATCACTAGAGACAGGTGACATCACTGAGAATGCAGCCTATCCAATCACTAGAGACCGGTGACATCACTGAGAATGCAGCCTATCCAATCACTAGAGAGCGGTGACATCACTGAGAATGCAGCCTATCCAATCACTAGAGAGCGGTGACATCACTGAGAATGCAGCCTATCCAATCACTAGAGACCGGTGACATCACTGAGAATGCAGCCTATCCAATCACTAGAGAGCGGTGACATCACTGAGAATGCAGCCTATCCAATCACTAGAGACCGGTGACATCACTGAGAATGCAGCCTATCCAATCACTAGAGAGCGGTGACATCACTGAGAATGCAGCCTATCCAATCACTAGAGACCGGTGACATCACTGAGACAGCCTATCCAATCACTAGAGACAGGTGACATCACTGAGACAGCCTATCCAATCACTAGAGACAGGTGACATCACTGAGGATGCAGCCTATCCAATCCTATCCAATCACTAGAGAGCGGTGACATCACTGAGAATGCAGCCTATCCAATCACTAGAGACCAGTGACATCACTGAGAATGCAGCCTATCCAATCACTAGAGACCGGTGACATCACTGAGAATGCAGCCTATCCAATCACTAGAGACCGGTGACATCACTGAGAATGCAGCCTATCCAATCCTATCCAATCACTAGAGACTGGTGACATCACTGAAAATGCAGCCTATCCATTCACTAGAGACAGGTGACATCACTGAGAATGCAGCCTATCCATTCACTAGAGAGCGGTGACATCACTGAGAATGCAGCCTATCCATTCACTAGAGAGCGATGACATCACTAAGAATGCAGCCTATCCATTCACTAGAGAGCGGTGACATCACTGAGAATGCAGCCTATCCAATCACTAGAGACCAGTGACATCACTGAGAATGCAGCCTATCCAATCACTAGAGACCGGTGACATCACTGAGAATGCAGCCTATCCAATCACTAGAGAGCGGTGACATCACTGAGAATGCAGCCTATCCAATCACTAGAGACCGGTGACATCACTGAGAATGCAGCCTATCCATTCACTAGAGAGCGGTGACATCACTGAGAATGCAGCCTATCCATTCACTAGAGAGCGGTGACATCACTGAGAATGCAGCCTATCCAATCACTAGAGAGCGGTGACATCACTGAGAATGCAGCCTATCCAATCACTAGAGACAGGTGACATCACTGAGAATGCAGCCTATCCAATCACTAGAGACCGGTGACATCACTGAGAATGCAGCCTATCCAATCACTAGAGAGCGGTGACATCACTGAGAATGCAGCCTATCCAATCACTAGAGAGCGGTGACATCACTGAGAATGCAGCCTATCCAATCACTAGAGACCGATGACATCACTGAGAATGCAGCCTATCCAATCACTAGAGAGCGGTGACATCACTGAGAATGCAGCCTATCCAATCACTAGAGACCGGTGACATCACTGAGAATGTAGCCTATCCAATCACTAGAGAGCGGTGACATCACTGAGAATGCAGCCTATCCAATCACTAGAGACCGGTGACATCACTGAGACAGCCTATCCAATCACTAGAGACAGGTGACATCACTGAGACAGCCTATCCAATCACTAGAGACAGGTGACATCACTGAGGATGCAGCCTATCCAATCCTATCCAATCACTAGAGAGCGGTGACATCACTGAGAATGCAGCCTATCCAATCACTAGAGACCAGTGACATCACTGAGAATGCAGCCTATCCAATCACTAGAGACCGGTGACATCACTGAGAATGCAGCCTATCCAATCACTAGAGACCGGTGACATCACTGAGAATGCAGCCTATCCAATCCTATCCAATCACTAGAGACTGGTGACATCACTGAAAATGCAGCCTATCCATTCACTAGAGACAGGTGACATCACTGAGAATGCAGCCTATCCATTCACTAGAGAGCGGTGACATCACTGAGAATGCAGCCTATCCATTCACTAGAGAGCGATGACATCACTAAGAATGCAGCCTATCCATTCACTAGAGAGCGGTGACATCACTGAGAATGCAGCCTATCCAATCACTAGAGAGCGGTGACATCACTGAGAATGCAGCCTATCCAATCACTAGAGACCGGTGACATCACTGAGACAGCCTATCCAATCACTAGAGACCGGTGACATCACTGAGAATGCAGCCTATCCATTCACTAGAGAGCGGTGACATCACTGAGAATGCAGCCTATCCATTCACTAGAGAGCGGTGACATCACTGAGAATGCAGCCTATCCAATCACTAGAGAGCGGTGACATCACTGAGAATGCAGCCTATCCAATCACTAGAGACAGGTGACATCACTGAGAATGCAGCCTATCCAATCACTAGAGACCGGTGACATCACTGAGAATGCAGCCTATCCAATCACTAGAGAGCGGTGACATCACTGAGAATGCAGCCTATCCAATCACTAGAGAGCGGTGACATCACTGAGAATGCAGCCTATCCAATCACTAGAGAGCGGTGACATCACTGAGAATGCAGCCTATCCAATCACTAGAGACCGGTGACATCACTGAGAATGCAGCCTATCCAATCACTAGAGAGCGGTGACATCACTGAGAATGCAGCCTATCCAATCACTAGAGACCGGTGACATCACTGAGAATGCAGCCTATCCAATCACTAGAGAGCGGTGACATCACTGAGAATGCAGCCTATCCAATCACTAGAGAGCGGTGACATCACTGAGAATGCAGCCTATCCAATCACTAGAGACCGGTGACATCACTGAGACAGCCTATCCAATCACTAGAGACAGGTGACATCACTGAGACAGCCTATCCAATCACTAGAGACAGGTGACATCACTGAGACAGCCTATCCAATCACTAGAGACAGGTGACATCACTGAGGATGCAGCCTATCCAATCCTATCCGATCACTAGAGAGCGGTGACATCACTGAGAATGCAGCCTATCCAATCACTAGAGACCAGTGACATCACTGAGAATGCAGCCTATCCAATCACCAGAGACCAGTGACATCACTGAGAATGCAGCCTATCCAATCACTAGAGACAGGTGACATCACTGAGAATGCAGCCTATCCAATCACCAGAGACCAGTGACATCACTGAGAATGCAGCCTATCCAATCACTAGAGAGCAGTGACATCACTGAGAATGCAGCCTATCCATTCACTAGAGAGCGGTGACATCACTGAGAATGCAGCCTATCCATTCACTAGAGAGCGGTGACATCACTGAGAATGCAGCCTATCCAATCACTAGAGAGCGGTGACATCACTGAGAATGCAGCCTATCCAATCACTAGAGAGCGGTGACATCACTGAGAATGCAGCCTATCCAATCACTAGAGACCGATGACATCACTGAGAATGCAGCCTATCCAATCACTAGAGAGCGGTGACATCACTGAGAATGCAGCCTATCCAATCACTAGAGACCGGTGACATCACTGAGAATGCAGCCTATCCAATCACTAGAGAGCGGTGACATCACTGAGAATGCAGCCTATCCAATCACTAGAGACCGGTGACATCACTGAGACAGCCTATCCAATCACTAGAGACAGGTGACATCACTGAGACAGCCTATCCAATCACTAGAGACAGGTGACATCACTGAGGATGCAGCCTATCCAATCCTATCCAATCACTAGAGAGCGGTGACATCACTGAGAATGCAGCCTATCCAATCACTAGAGACCAGTGACATCACTGAGAATGCAGCCTATCCAATCACTAGAGACCGGTGACATCACTGAGAATGCAGCCTATCCAATCACTAGAGACCGGTGACATCACTGAGAATGCAGCCTATCCAATCCTATCCAATCACTAGAGACTGGTGACATCACTGAAAATGCAGCCTATCCATTCACTAGAGACAGGTGACATCACTGAGAATGCAGCCTATCCATTCACTAGAGAGCGGTGACATCACTGAGAATGCAGCCTATCCATTCACTAGAGAACGATGACATCACTAAGAATGCAGCCTATCCATTCACTAGAGAGCGGTGACATCACTGAGAATGCAGCCTATCCAATCACTAGAGAGCGGTGACATCACTGAGAATGCAGCCTATCCAATCACTAGAGACCGGTGACATCACTGAGACAGCCTATCCAATCACTAGAGACCGGTGACATCACTGAGAATGCAGCCTATCCATTCACTAGAGAGCGGTGACATCACTGAGAATGCAGCCTATCCATTCACTAGAGAGCGGTGACATCACTGAGAATGCAGCCTATCCATTCACTAGAGAGCGGTGACATCACTGAGAATGCAGCCTATCCAATCACTAGAGAGCGGTGACATCACTGAGAATGCAGCCTATCCAATCACTAGAGACAGGTGACATCACTGAGAATGCAGCCTATCCAATCACTAGAGACCGGTGACATCACTGAGAATGCAGCCTATCCAATCACTAGAGAGCGGTGACATCACTGAGAATGCAGCCTATCCAATCACTAGAGAGCGGTGACATCACTGAGAATGCAGCCTATCCAATCACTAGAGAGCGGTGACATCACTGAGAATGCAGCCTATCCAATCACTAGAGACCGGTGACATCACTGAGAATGCAGCCTATCCAATCACTAGAGAGCGGTGACATCACTGAGAATGCAGCCTATCCAATCACTAGAGACCGGTGACATCACTGAGAATGCAGCCTATCCAATCACTAGAGAGCGGTGACATCACTGAGAATGCAGCCTATCCAATCACTAGAGAGCGGTGACATCACTGAGAATGCAGCCTATCCAATCACTAGAGACCGGTGACATCACTGAGACAGCCTATCCAATCACTAGAGACAGGTGACATCACTGAGACAGCCTATCCAATCACTAGAGACAGGTGACATCACTGAGGATGCAGCCTATCCAATCCTATCCGATCACTAGAGAGCGGTGACATCACTGAGAATGCAGCCTATCCAATCACTAGAGACCAGTGACATCACTGAGAATGCAGCCTATCCAATCACTAGAGACCGGTGACATCACTGAGAATGCAGCCTATCCAATCACTAGAGAGCGGTGACATCACTGAGAATGCAGCCTATCCAATCACTAGAGACCGGTGACATCACTGAGACAGCCTATCCAATCACTAGAGACAGGTGACATCACTGAGACAGCCTATCCAATCACTAGAGACAGGTGACATCACTGAGGATGCAGCCTATCCAATCCTATCCAATCACTAGAGAGCGGTGACATCACTGAGAATGCAGCCTATCCAATCACTAGAGACCAGTGACATCACTGAGAATGCAGCCTATCCAATCACTAGAGACCGGTGACATCACTGAGAATGCAGCCTATCCAATCACTAGAGACCGGTGACATCACTGAGAATGCAGCCTATCCAATCCTATCCAATCACTAGAGACTGGTGACATCACTGAAAATGCAGCCTATCCATTCACTAGAGACAGGTGACATCACTGAGAATGCAGCCTATCCATTCACTAGAGAGCGGTGACATCACTGAGAATGCAGCCTATCCATTCACTAGAGAGCGATGACATCACTAAGAATGCAGCCTATCCATTCACTAGAGAGCGGTGACATCACTGAGAATGCAGCCTATCCAATCACTAGAGACCAGTGACATCACTGAGAATGCAGCCTATCCAATCACTAGAGACCGGTGACATCACTGAGAATGCAGCCTATCCAATCACTAGAGAGCGGTGACATCACTGAGAATGCAGCCTATCCAATCACTAGAGACCGGTGACATCACTGAGAATGCAGCCTATCCATTCACTAGAGAGCGGTGACATCACTGAGAATGCAGCCTATCCATTCACTAGAGAGCGGTGACATCACTGAGAATGCAGCCTATCCAATCACTAGAGAGCGGTGACATCACTGAGAATGCAGCCTATCCAATCACTAGAGACAGGTGACATCACTGAGAATGCAGCCTATCCAATCACTAGAGACCGGTGACATCACTGAGAATGCAGCCTATCCAATCACTAGAGAGCGGTGACATCACTGAGAATGCAGCCTATCCAATCACTAGAGAGCGGTGACATCACTGAGAATGCAGCCTATCCAATCACTAGAGACCGATGACATCACTGAGAATGCAGCCTATCCAATCACTAGAGAGCGGTGACATCACTGAGAATGCAGCCTATCCAATCACTAGAGACCGGTGACATCACTGAGAATGTAGCCTATCCAATCACTAGAGAGCGGTGACATCACTGAGAATGCAGCCTATCCAATCACTAGAGACCGGTGACATCACTGAGACAGCCTATCCAATCACTAGAGACAGGTGACATCACTGAGACAGCCTATCCAATCACTAGAGACAGGTGACATCACTGAGGATGCAGCCTATCCAATCCTATCCAATCACTAGAGAGCGGTGACATCACTGAGAATGCAGCCTATCCAATCACTAGAGACCAGTGACATCACTGAGAATGCAGCCTATCCAATCACTAGAGACCGGTGACATCACTGAGAATGCAGCCTATCCAATCACTAGAGACCGGTGACATCACTGAGAATGCAGCCTATCCAATCCTATCCAATCACTAGAGACTGGTGACATCACTGAAAATGCAGCCTATCCATTCACTAGAGACACGTGACATCACTGAGAATGCAGCCTATCCATTCACTAGAGAGCGGTGACATCACTGAGAATGCAGCCTATCCATTCACTAGAGAGCGATGACATCACTAAGAATGCAGCCTATCCATTCACTAGAGAGCGGTGACATCACTGAGAATGCAGCCTATCCAATCACTAGAGAGCGGTGACATCACTGAGAATGCAGCCTATCCAATCACTAGAGACCGGTGACATCACTGAGACAGCCTATCCAATCACTAGAGACCGGTGACATCACTGAGAATGCAGCCTATCCATTCACTAGAGAGCGGTGACATCACTGAGAATGCAGCCTATCCATTCACTAGAGAGCGGTGACATCACTGAGAATGCAGCCTATCCAATCACTAGAGAGCGGTGACATCACTGAGAATGCAGCCTATCCAATCACTAGAGACAGGTGACATCACTGAGAATGCAGCCTATCCAATCACTAGAGACCGGTGACATCACTGAGAATGCAGCCTATCCAATCACTAGAGAGCGGTGACATCACTGAGAATGCAGCCTATCCAATCACTAGAGAGCGGTGACATCACTGAGAATGCAGCCTATCCAATCACTAGAGAGCGGTGACATCACTGAGAATGCAGCCTATCCAATCACTAGAGACCGGTGACATCACTGAGAATGCAGCCTATCCAATCACTAGAGAGCGGTGACATCACTGAGAATGCAGCCTATCCAATCACTAGAGACCGGTGACATCACTGAGAATGCAGCCTATCCAATCACTAGAGAGCGGTGACATCACTGAGAATGCAGCCTATCCAATCACTAGAGAGCGGTGACATCACTGAGAATGCAGCCTATCCAATCACTAGAGACCGGTGACATCACTGAGACAGCCTATCCAATCACTAGAGACAGGTGACATCACTGAGACAGCCTATCCAATCACTAGAGACAGGTGACATCACTGAGACAGCCTATCCAATCACTAGAGACAGGTGACATCACTGAGGATGCAGCCTATCCAATCCTATCCGATCACTAGAGAGCGGTGACATCACTGAGAATGCAGCCTATCCAATCACTAGAGACCAGTGACATCACTGAGAATGCAGCCTATCCAATCACCAGAGACCAGTGACATCACTGAGAATGCAGCCTATCCAATCACTAGAGACAGGTGACATCACTGAGAATGCAGCCTATCCAATCACCAGAGACCAGTGACATCACTGAGAATGCAGCCTATCCAATCACTAGAGAGCAGTGACATCACTGAGAATGCAGCCTATCCATTCACTAGAGAGCGGTGACATCACTGAGAATGCAGCCTATCCATTCACTAGAGAGCGGTGACATCACTGAGAATGCAGCCTATCCAATCACTAGAGAGCGGTGACATCACTGAGAATGCAGCCTATCCAATCACTAGAGAGCGGTGACATCACTGAGAATGCAGCCTATCCAATCACTAGAGACCGATGACATCACTGAGAATGCAGCCTATCCAATCACTAGAGAGCGGTGACATCACTGAGAATGCAGCCTATCCAATCACTAGAGACCGGTGACATCACTGAGAATGCAGCCTATCCAATCACTAGAGAGCGGTGACATCACTGAGAATGCAGCCTATCCAATCACTAGAGACCGGTGACATCACTGAGACAGCCTATCCAATCACTAGAGACAGGTGACATCACTGAGACAGCCTATCCAATCACTAGAGACAGGTGACATCACTGAGGATGCAGCCTATCCAATCCTATCCAATCACTAGAGAGCGGTGACATCACTGAGAATGCAGCCTATCCAATCACTAGAGACCAGTGACATCACTGAGAATGCAGCCTATCCAATCACTAGAGACCGGTGACATCACTGAGAATGCAGCCTATCCAATCACTAGAGACCGGTGACATCACTGAGAATGCAGCCTATCCAATCCTATCCAATCACTAGAGACTGGTGACATCACTGAAAATGCAGCCTATCCATTCACTAGAGACAGGTGACATCACTGAGAATGCAGCCTATCCATTCACTAGAGAGCGGTGACATCACTGAGAATGCAGCCTATCCATTCACTAGAGAGCGATGACATCACTAAGAATGCAGCCTATCCATTCACTAGAGAGCGGTGACATCACTGAGAATGCAGCCTATCCAATCACTAGAGAGCGGTGACATCACTGAGAATGCAGCCTATCCAATCACTAGAGACCGGTGACATCACTGAGACAGCCTATCCAATCACTAGAGACCGGTGACATCACTGAGAATGCAGCCTATCCATTCACTAGAGAGCGGTGACATCACTGAGAATGCAGCCTATCCATTCACTAGAGAGCGGTGACATCACTGAGAATGCAGCCTATCCATTCACTAGAGAGCGGTGACATCACTGAGAATGCAGCCTATCCAATCACTAGAGAGCGGTGACATCACTGAGAATGCAGCCTATCCAATCACTAGAGACAGGTGACATCACTGAGAATGCAGCCTATCCAATCACTAGAGACCGGTGACATCACTGAGAATGCAGCCTATCCAATCACTAGAGAGCGGTGACATCACTGAGAATGCAGCCTATCCAATCACTAGAGAGCGGTGACATCACTGAGAATGCAGCCTATCCAATCACTAGAGAGCGGTGACATCACTGAGAATGCAGCCTATCCAATCACTAGAGACCGGTGACATCACTGAGAATGCAGCCTATCCAATCACTAGAGACCGGTGACATCACTGAGAATGCAGCCTATCCAATCACTAGAGAGCGGTGACATCACTGAGAATGCAGCCTATCCAATCACTAGAGACCGGTGACATCACTGAGAATGCAGCCTATCCAATCACTAGAGAGCGGTGACATCACTGAGAATGCAACCTATCCAATCACTAGAGAGCGGTGACATCACTGAGAATGCAGCCTATCCAATCACTAGAGACCGGTGACATCACTGAGACAGCCTATCCAATCACTAGAGACAGGTGACATCACTGAGACAGCCTATCCAATCACTAGAGACAGGTGACATCACTGAGGATGCAGCCTATCCAATCCTATCCGATCACTAGAGAGCGGTGACATCACTGAGAATGCAGCCTATCCAATCACTAGAGACCAGTGACATCACTGAGAATGCAGCCTATCCAATCACCAGAGACCAGTGACATCACTGAGAATGCAGCCTATCCAATCACTAGAGACAGGTGACATCACTGAGAATGCAGCCTATCCAATCACCAGAGACCAGTGACATCACTGAGAATGCAGCCTATCCAATCACTAGAGAGCAGTGACATCACTGAGAATGCAGCCTATCCATTCACTAGAGAGCGGTGACATCACTGAGAATGCAGCCTATCCATTCACTAGAGAGCGGTGACATCACTGAGAATGCAGCCTATCCAATCACTAGAGAGCGGTGACATCACTGAGAATGCAGCCTATCCAATCACTAGAGAGCGGTGACATCACTGAGAATGCAGCCTATCCAATCACTAGAGACCGATGACATCACTGAGAATGCAGCCTATCCAATCACTAGAGAGCGGTGACATCACTGAGAATGCAGCCTATCCAATCACTAGAGACCGGTGACATCACTGAGAATGCAGCCTATCCAATCACTAGAGAGCGGTGACATCACTGAGAATGCAGCCTATCCAATCACTAGAGAGCGGTGACATCACTGAGAATGCAGCCTATCCAATCACTAGAGACCGGTGACATCACTGAGACAGCCTATCCAATCACTAGAGACAGGTGACATCACTGAGACAGCCTATCCAATCACTAGAGACAGGTGACATCACTGAGGATGCAGCCTATCCAATCCTATCCAATCACTAGAGAGCGGTGACATCACTGAGAATGCAGCCTATCCAATCACTAGAGACCAGTGACATCACTGAGAATGCAGCCTATCCAATCACTAGAGACCGGTGACATCACTGAGAATGCAGCCTATCCAATCACTAGAGACCGGTGACATCACTGAGAATGCAGCCTATCCAATCCTATCCAATCACTAGAGACTGGTGACATCACTGAAAATGCAGCCTATCCATTCACTAGAGACAGGTGACATCACTGAGAATGCAGCCTATCCATTCACTAGAGAGCGGTGACATCACTGAGAATGCAGCCTATCCATTCACTAGAGAGCGATGACATCACTAAGAATGCAGCCTATCCATTCACTAGAGAGCGGTGACATCACTGAGAATGCAGCCTATCCAATCACTAGAGAGCGGTGACATCACTGAGAATGCAGCCTATCCAATCACTAGAGACCGGTGACATCACTGAGACAGCCTATCCAATCACTAGAGACCGGTGACATCACTGAGAATGCAGCCTATCCATTCACTAGAGAGCGGTGACATCACTGAGAATGCAGCCTATCCATTCACTAGAGAGCGGTGACATCACTGAGAATGCAGCCTATCCAATCACTAGAGAGCGGTGACATCACTGAGAATGCAGCCTATCCAATCACTAGAGACCGGTGACATCACTGAGAATGCAGCCTATCCAATCACTAGAGACCGGTGACATCACTGAGAATGCAGCCTATCCAATCACTAGAGACCGGTGACATCACTGAGAATGCAGCCTATCCAATCACTAGAGAGCGGTGACATCACTGAGAATGCAGCCTATCCAATCACTAGAGACCGGTGACATCACTGAGAATGCAGCCTATCCATTCACTAGAGAGCGGTGACATCACTGAGAATGCAGCCTATCCATTCACTAGAGAGCGGTGACATCACTGAGAATGCAGCCTATCCAATCACTAGAGAGCGGTGACATCACTGAGAATGCAGCCTATCCAATCACTAGAGAGCGGTGACATCACTGAGAATGCAGCCTATCCAATCACTAGAGACCGGTGACATCACTGAGACAGCCTATCCAATCACTAGAGACAGGTGACATCACTGAGACAGCCTATCCAATCACTAGAGACAGGTGACATCACTGAGGATGCAGCCTATCCAATCCTATCCGATCACTAGAGAGCGGTGACATCACTGAGAATGCAGCCTATCCAATCACTAGAGACCAGTGACATCACTGAGAATGCAGCCTATCCAATCACTAGAGACCGGTGACATCACTGAGAATGCAGCCTATCCAATCACTAGAGAGCGGTGACATCACTGAGAATGCAGCCTATCCAATCACTAGAGACCGGTGACATCACTGAGACAGCCTATCCAATCACTAGAGACAGGTGACATCACTGAGACAGCCTATCCAATCACTAGAGACAGGTGACATCACTGAGGATGCAGCCTATCCAATCCTATCCAATCACTAGAGAGCGGTGACATCACTGAGAATGCAGCCTATCCAATCACTAGAGACCAGTGACATCACTGAGAATGCAGCCTATCCAATCACTAGAGACCGGTGACATCACTGAGAATGCAGCCTATCCAATCACTAGAGACCGGTGACATCACTGAGAATGCAGCCTATCCAATCCTATCCAATCACTAGAGACTGGTGACATCACTGAAAATGCAGCCTATCCATTCACTAGAGACAGGTGACATCACTGAGAATGCAGCCTATCCATTCACTAGAGAGCGGTGACATCACTGAGAATGCAGCCTATCCATTCACTAGAGAGCGATGACATCACTAAGAATGCAGCCTATCCATTCACTAGAGAGCGGTGACATCACTGAGAATGCAGCCTATCCAATCACTAGAGACCAGTGACATCACTGAGAATGCAGCCTATCCAATCACTAGAGACCGGTGACATCACTGAGAATGCAGCCTATCCAATCACTAGAGAGCGGTGACATCACTGAGAATGCAGCCTATCCAATCACTAGAGACCGGTGACATCACTGAGAATGCAGCCTATCCATTCACTAGAGAGCGGTGACATCACTGAGAATGCAGCCTATCCATTCACTAGAGAGCGGTGACATCACTGAGAATGCAGCCTATCCAATCACTAGAGAGCGGTGACATCACTGAGAATGCAGCCTATCCAATCACTAGAGACAGGTGACATCACTGAGAATGCAGCCTATCCAATCACTAGAGACCGGTGACATCACTGAGAATGCAGCCTATCCAATCACTAGAGAGCGGTGACATCACTGAGAATGCAGCCTATCCAATCACTAGAGAGCGGTGACATCACTGAGAATGCAGCCTATCCAATCACTAGAGACCGATGACATCACTGAGAATGCAGCCTATCCAATCACTAGAGAGCGGTGACATCACTGAGAATGCAGCCTATCCAATCACTAGAGACCGGTGACATCACTGAGAATGTAGCCTATCCAATCACTAGAGAGCGGTGACATCACTGAGAATGCAGCCTATCCAATCACTAGAGACCGGTGACATCACTGAGACAGCCTATCCAATCACTAGAGACAGGTGACATCACTGAGACAGCCTATCCAATCACTAGAGACAGGTGACATCACTGAGGATGCAGCCTATCCAATCCTATCCAATCACTAGAGAGCGGTGACATCACTGAGAATGCAGCCTATCCAATCACTAGAGACCAGTGACATCACTGAGAATGCAGCCTATCCAATCACTAGAGACCGGTGACATCACTGAGAATGCAGCCTATCCAATCACTAGAGACCGGTGACATCACTGAGAATGCAGCCTATCCAATCCTATCCAATCACTAGAGACTGGTGACATCACTGAAAATGCAGCCTATCCATTCACTAGAGACACGTGACATCACTGAGAATGCAGCCTATCCATTCACTAGAGAGCGGTGACATCACTGAGAATGCAGCCTATCCATTCACTAGAGAGCGATGACATCACTAAGAATGCAGCCTATCCATTCACTAGAGAGCGGTGACATCACTGAGAATGCAGCCTATCCAATCACTAGAGAGCGGTGACATCACTGAGAATGCAGCCTATCCAATCACTAGAGACCGGTGACATCACTGAGACAGCCTATCCAATCACTAGAGACCGGTGACATCACTGAGAATGCAGCCTATCCATTCACTAGAGAGCGGTGACATCACTGAGAATGCAGCCTATCCATTCACTAGAGAGCGGTGACATCACTGAGAATGCAGCCTATCCAATCACTAGAGAGCGGTGACATCACTGAGAATGCAGCCTATCCAATCACTAGAGACAGGTGACATCACTGAGAATGCAGCCTATCCAATCACTAGAGACCGGTGACATCACTGAGAATGCAGCCTATCCAATCACTAGAGAGCGGTGACATCACTGAGAATGCAGCCTATCCAATCACTAGAGAGCGGTGACATCACTGAGAATGCAGCCTATCCAATCACTAGAGAGCGGTGACATCACTGAGAATGCAGCCTATCCAATCACTAGAGACCGGTGACATCACTGAGAATGCAGCCTATCCAATCACTAGAGAGCGGTGACATCACTGAGAATGCAGCCTATCCAATCACTAGAGACCGGTGACATCACTGAGAATGCAGCCTATCCAATCACTAGAGAGCGGTGACATCACTGAGAATGCAGCCTATCCAATCACTAGAGAGCGGTGACATCACTGAGAATGCAGCCTATCCAATCACTAGAGACCGGTGACATCACTGAGACAGCCTATCCAATCACTAGAGACAGGTGACATCACTGAGACAGCCTATCCAATCACTAGAGACAGGTGACATCACTGAGACAGCCTATCCAATCACTAGAGACAGGTGACATCACTGAGGATGCAGCCTATCCAATCCTATCCGATCACTAGAGAGCGGTGACATCACTGAGAATGCAGCCTATCCAATCACTAGAGACCAGTGACATCACTGAGAATGCAGCCTATCCAATCACCAGAGACCAGTGACATCACTGAGAATGCAGCCTATCCAATCACTAGAGACAGGTGACATCACTGAGAATGCAGCCTATCCAATCACCAGAGACCAGTGACATCACTGAGAATGCAGCCTATCCAATCACTAGAGAGCAGTGACATCACTGAGAATGCAGCCTATCCATTCACTAGAGAGCGGTGACATCACTGAGAATGCAGCCTATCCATTCACTAGAGAGCGGTGACATCACTGAGAATGCAGCCTATCCAATCACTAGAGAGCGGTGACATCACTGAGAATGCAGCCTATCCAATCACTAGAGAGCGGTGACATCACTGAGAATGCAGCCTATCCAATCACTAGAGACCGATGACATCACTGAGAATGCAGCCTATCCAATCACTAGAGAGCGGTGACATCACTGAGAATGCAGCCTATCCAATCACTAGAGACCGGTGACATCACTGAGAATGCAGCCTATCCAATCACTAGAGAGCGGTGACATCACTGAGAATGCAGCCTATCCAATCACTAGAGACCGGTGACATCACTGAGACAGCCTATCCAATCACTAGAGACAGGTGACATCACTGAGACAGCCTATCCAATCACTAGAGACAGGTGACATCACTGAGGATGCAGCCTATCCAATCCTATCCAATCACTAGAGAGCGGTGACATCACTGAGAATGCAGCCTATCCAATCACTAGAGACCAGTGACATCACTGAGAATGCAGCCTATCCAATCACTAGAGACCGGTGACATCACTGAGAATGCAGCCTATCCAATCACTAGAGACCGGTGACATCACTGAGAATGCAGCCTATCCAATCCTATCCAATCACTAGAGACTGGTGACATCACTGAAAATGCAGCCTATCCATTCACTAGAGACAGGTGACATCACTGAGAATGCAGCCTATCCATTCACTAGAGAGCGGTGACATCACTGAGAATGCAGCCTATCCATTCACTAGAGAGCGATGACATCACTAAGAATGCAGCCTATCCATTCACTAGAGAGCGGTGACATCACTGAGAATGCAGCCTATCCAATCACTAGAGAGCGGTGACATCACTGAGAATGCAGCCTATCCAATCACTAGAGACCGGTGACATCACTGAGACAGCCTATCCAATCACTAGAGACCGGTGACATCACTGAGAATGCAGCCTATCCATTCACTAGAGAGCGGTGACATCACTGAGAATGCAGCCTATCCATTCACTAGAGAGCGGTGACATCACTGAGAATGCAGCCTATCCATTCACTAGAGAGCGGTGACATCACTGAGAATGCAGCCTATCCAATCACTAGAGAGCGGTGACATCACTGAGAATGCAGCCTATCCAATCACTAGAGACAGGTGACATCACTGAGAATGCAGCCTATCCAATCACTAGAGACCGGTGACATCACTGAGAATGCAGCCTATCCAATCACTAGAGAGCGGTGACATCACTGAGAATGCAGCCTATCCAATCACTAGAGAGCGGTGACATCACTGAGAATGCAGCCTATCCAATCACTAGAGAGCGGTGACATCACTGAGAATGCAGCCTATCCAATCACTAGAGACCGGTGACATCACTGAGAATGCAGCCTATCCAATCACTAGAGACCGGTGACATCACTGAGAATGCAGCCTATCCAATCACTAGAGAGCGGTGACATCACTGAGAATGCAGCCTATCCAATCACTAGAGACCGGTGACATCACTGAGAATGCAGCCTATCCAATCACTAGAGAGCGGTGACATCACTGAGAATGCAGCCTATCCAATCACTAGAGAGCGGTGACATCACTGAGAATGCAGCCTATCCAATCACTAGAGACCGGTGACATCACTGAGACAGCCTATCCAATCACTAGAGACAGGTGACATCACTGAGACAGCCTATCCAATCACTAGAGACAGGTGACATCACTGAGGATGCAGCCTATCCAATCCTATCCGATCACTAGAGAGCGGTGACATCACTGAGAATGCAGCCTATCCAATCACTAGAGACCAGTGACATCACTGAGAATGCAGCCTATCCAATCACCAGAGACCAGTGACATCACTGAGAATGCAGCCTATCCAATCACTAGAGACAGGTGACATCACTGAGAATGCAGCCTATCCAATCACCAGAGACCAGTGACATCACTGAGAATGCAGCCTATCCAATCACTAGAGAGCAGTGACATCACTGAGAATGCAGCCTATCCATTCACTAGAGAGCGGTGACATCACTGAGAATGCAGCCTATCCATTCACTAGAGAGCGGTGACATCACTGAGAATGCAGCCTATCCAATCACTAGAGAGCGGTGACATCACTGAGAATGCAGCCTATCCAATCACTAGAGAGCGGTGACATCACTGAGAATGCAGCCTATCCAATCACTAGAGACCGATGACATCACTGAGAATGCAGCCTATCCAATCACTAGAGAGCGGTGACATCACTGAGAATGCAGCCTATCCAATCACTAGAGACCGGTGACATCACTGAGAATGCAGCCTATCCAATCACTAGAGAGCGGTGACATCACTGAGAATGCAGCCTATCCAATCACTAGAGAGCGGTGACATCACTGAGAATGCAGCCTATCCAATCACTAGAGACCGGTGACATCACTGAGACAGCCTATCCAATCACTAGAGACAGGTGACATCACTGAGACAGCCTATCCAATCACTAGAGACAGGTGACATCACTGAGGATGCAGCCTATCCAATCCTATCCAATCACTAGAGAGCGGTGACATCACTGAGAATGCAGCCTATCCAATCACTAGAGACCAGTGACATCACTGAGAATGCAGCCTATCCAATCACTAGAGACCGGTGACATCACTGAGAATGCAGCCTATCCAATCACTAGAGACCGGTGACATCACTGAGAATGCAGCCTATCCAATCCTATCCAATCACTAGAGACTGGTGACATCACTGAAAATGCAGCCTATCCATTCACTAGAGACAGGTGACATCACTGAGAATGCAGCCTATCCATTCACTAGAGAGCGGTGACATCACTGAGAATGCAGCCTATCCATTCACTAGAGAGCGATGACATCACTAAGAATGCAGCCTATCCATTCACTAGAGAGCGGTGACATCACTGAGAATGCAGCCTATCCAATCACTAGAGAGCGGTGACATCACTGAGAATGCAGCCTATCCAATCACTAGAGACCGGTGACATCACTGAGACAGCCTATCCAATCACTAGAGACCGGTGACATCACTGAGAATGCAGCCTATCCATTCACTAGAGAGCGGTGACATCACTGAGAATGCAGCCTATCCATTCACTAGAGAGCGGTGACATCACTGAGAATGCAGCCTATCCAATCACTAGAGAGCGGTGACATCACTGAGAATGCAGCCTATCCAATCACTAGAGACCGGTGACATCACTGAGAATGCAGCCTATCCAATCACTAGAGACCGGTGACATCACTGAGAATGCAGCCTATCCAATCACTAGAGACCGGTGACATCACTGAGAATGCAGCCTATCCAATCACTAGAGAGCGGTGACATCACTGAGAATGCAGCCTATCCAATCACTAGAGACCGGTGACATCACTGAGAATGCAGCCTATCCATTCACTAGAGAGCGGTGACATCACTGAGAATGCAGCCTATCCATTCACTAGAGAGCGGTGACATCACTGAGAATGCAGCCTATCCAATCACTAGAGAGCGGTGACATCACTGAGAATGCAGCCTATCCAATCACTAGAGAGCGGTGACATCACTGAGAATGCAGCCTATCCAATCACTAGAGACCGGTGACATCACTGAGACAGCCTATCCAATCACTAGAGACAGGTGACATCACTGAGACAGCCTATCCAATCACTAGAGACAGGTGACATCACTGAGGATGCAGCCTATCCAATCCTATCCGATCACTAGAGAGCGGTGACATCACTGAGAATGCAGCCTATCCAATCACTAGAGACCAGTGACATCACTGAGAATGCAGCCTATCCAATCACTAGAGACCGGTGACATCACTGAGAATGCAGCCTATCCAATCACTAGAGAGCGGTGACATCACTGAGAATGCAGCCTATCCAATCACTAGAGACCGGTGACATCACTGAGACAGCCTATCCAATCACTAGAGACAGGTGACATCACTGAGACAGCCTATCCAATCACTAGAGACAGGTGACATCACTGAGGATGCAGCCTATCCAATCCTATCCAATCACTAGAGAGCGGTGACATCACTGAGAATGCAGCCTATCCAATCACTAGAGACCAGTGACATCACTGAGAATGCAGCCTATCCAATCACTAGAGACCGGTGACATCACTGAGAATGCAGCCTATCCAATCACTAGAGACCGGTGACATCACTGAGAATGCAGCCTATCCAATCCTATCCAATCACTAGAGACTGGTGACATCACTGAAAATGCAGCCTATCCATTCACTAGAGACAGGTGACATCACTGAGAATGCAGCCTATCCATTCACTAGAGAGCGGTGACATCACTGAGAATGCAGCCTATCCATTCACTAGAGAGCGATGACATCACTAAGAATGCAGCCTATCCATTCACTAGAGAGCGGTGACATCACTGAGAATGCAGCCTATCCAATCACTAGAGACCAGTGACATCACTGAGAATGCAGCCTATCCAATCACTAGAGACCGGTGACATCACTGAGAATGCAGCCTATCCAATCACTAGAGAGCGGTGACATCACTGAGAATGCAGCCTATCCAATCACTAGAGACCGGTGACATCACTGAGAATGCAGCCTATCCATTCACTAGAGAGCGGTGACATCACTGAGAATGCAGCCTATCCATTCACTAGAGAGCGGTGACATCACTGAGAATGCAGCCTATCCAATCACTAGAGAGCGGTGACATCACTGAGAATGCAGCCTATCCAATCACTAGAGACAGGTGACATCACTGAGAATGCAGCCTATCCAATCACTAGAGACCGGTGACATCACTGAGAATGCAGCCTATCCAATCACTAGAGAGCGGTGACATCACTGAGAATGCAGCCTATCCAATCACTAGAGAGCGGTGACATCACTGAGAATGCAGCCTATCCAATCACTAGAGACCGATGACATCACTGAGAATGCAGCCTATCCAATCACTAGAGAGCGGTGACATCACTGAGAATGCAGCCTATCCAATCACTAGAGACCGGTGACATCACTGAGAATGTAGCCTATCCAATCACTAGAGAGCGGTGACATCACTGAGAATGCAGCCTATCCAATCACTAGAGACCGGTGACATCACTGAGACAGCCTATCCAATCACTAGAGACAGGTGACATCACTGAGACAGCCTATCCAATCACTAGAGACAGGTGACATCACTGAGGATGCAGCCTATCCAATCCTATCCAATCACTAGAGAGCGGTGACATCACTGAGAATGCAGCCTATCCAATCACTAGAGACCAGTGACATCACTGAGAATGCAGCCTATCCAATCACTAGAGACCGGTGACATCACTGAGAATGCAGCCTATCCAATCACTAGAGACCGGTGACATCACTGAGAATGCAGCCTATCCAATCCTATCCAATCACTAGAGACTGGTGACATCACTGAAAATGCAGCCTATCCATTCACTAGAGACACGTGACATCACTGAGAATGCAGCCTATCCATTCACTAGAGAGCGGTGACATCACTGAGAATGCAGCCTATCCATTCACTAGAGAGCGATGACATCACTAAGAATGCAGCCTATCCATTCACTAGAGAGCGGTGACATCACTGAGAATGCAGCCTATCCAATCACTAGAGAGCGGTGACATCACTGAGAATGCAGCCTATCCAATCACTAGAGACCGGTGACATCACTGAGACAGCCTATCCAATCACTAGAGACCGGTGACATCACTGAGAATGCAGCCTATCCATTCACTAGAGAGCGGTGACATCACTGAGAATGCAGCCTATCCATTCACTAGAGAGCGGTGACATCACTGAGAATGCAGCCTATCCAATCACTAGAGAGCGGTGACATCACTGAGAATGCAGCCTATCCAATCACTAGAGACAGGTGACATCACTGAGAATGCAGCCTATCCAATCACTAGAGACCGGTGACATCACTGAGAATGCAGCCTATCCAATCACTAGAGAGCGGTGACATCACTGAGAATGCAGCCTATCCAATCACTAGAGAGCGGTGACATCACTGAGAATGCAGCCTATCCAATCACTAGAGAGCGGTGACATCACTGAGAATGCAGCCTATCCAATCACTAGAGACCGGTGACATCACTGAGAATGCAGCCTATCCAATCACTAGAGAGCGGTGACATCACTGAGAATGCAGCCTATCCAATCACTAGAGACCGGTGACATCACTGAGAATGCAGCCTATCCAATCACTAGAGAGCGGTGACATCACTGAGAATGCAGCCTATCCAATCACTAGAGAGCGGTGACATCACTGAGAATGCAGCCTATCCAATCACTAGAGACCGGTGACATCACTGAGACAGCCTATCCAATCACTAGAGACAGGTGACATCACTGAGACAGCCTATCCAATCACTAGAGACAGGTGACATCACTGAGACAGCCTATCCAATCACTAGAGACAGGTGACATCACTGAGGATGCAGCCTATCCAATCCTATCCGATCACTAGAGAGCGGTGACATCACTGAGAATGCAGCCTATCCAATCACTAGAGACCAGTGACATCACTGAGAATGCAGCCTATCCAATCACCAGAGACCAGTGACATCACTGAGAATGCAGCCTATCCAATCACTAGAGACAGGTGACATCACTGAGAATGCAGCCTATCCAATCACCAGAGACCAGTGACATCACTGAGAATGCAGCCTATCCAATCACTAGAGAGCAGTGACATCACTGAGAATGCAGCCTATCCATTCACTAGAGAGCGGTGACATCACTGAGAATGCAGCCTATCCATTCACTAGAGAGCGGTGACATCACTGAGAATGCAGCCTATCCAATCACTAGAGAGCGGTGACATCACTGAGAATGCAGCCTATCCAATCACTAGAGAGCGGTGACATCACTGAGAATGCAGCCTATCCAATCACTAGAGACCGATGACATCACTGAGAATGCAGCCTATCCAATCACTAGAGAGCGGTGACATCACTGAGAATGCAGCCTATCCAATCACTAGAGACCGGTGACATCACTGAGAATGCAGCCTATCCAATCACTAGAGAGCGGTGACATCACTGAGAATGCAGCCTATCCAATCACTAGAGACCGGTGACATCACTGAGACAGCCTATCCAATCACTAGAGACAGGTGACATCACTGAGACAGCCTATCCAATCACTAGAGACAGGTGACATCACTGAGGATGCAGCCTATCCAATCCTATCCAATCACTAGAGAGCGGTGACATCACTGAGAATGCAGCCTATCCAATCACTAGAGACCAGTGACATCACTGAGAATGCAGCCTATCCAATCACTAGAGACCGGTGACATCACTGAGAATGCAGCCTATCCAATCACTAGAGACCGGTGACATCACTGAGAATGCAGCCTATCCAATCCTATCCAATCACTAGAGACTGGTGACATCACTGAAAATGCAGCCTATCCATTCACTAGAGACAGGTGACATCACTGAGAATGCAGCCTATCCATTCACTAGAGAGCGGTGACATCACTGAGAATGCAGCCTATCCATTCACTAGAGAGCGATGACATCACTAAGAATGCAGCCTATCCATTCACTAGAGAGCGGTGACATCACTGAGAATGCAGCCTATCCAATCACTAGAGAGCGGTGACATCACTGAGAATGCAGCCTATCCAATCACTAGAGACCGGTGACATCACTGAGACAGCCTATCCAATCACTAGAGACCGGTGACATCACTGAGAATGCAGCCTATCCATTCACTAGAGAGCGGTGACATCACTGAGAATGCAGCCTATCCATTCACTAGAGAGCGGTGACATCACTGAGAATGCAGCCTATCCATTCACTAGAGAGCGGTGACATCACTGAGAATGCAGCCTATCCAATCACTAGAGAGCGGTGACATCACTGAGAATGCAGCCTATCCAATCACTAGAGACAGGTGACATCACTGAGAATGCAGCCTATCCAATCACTAGAGACCGGTGACATCACTGAGAATGCAGCCTATCCAATCACTAGAGAGCGGTGACATCACTGAGAATGCAGCCTATCCAATCACTAGAGAGCGGTGACATCACTGAGAATGCAGCCTATCCAATCACTAGAGAGCGGTGACATCACTGAGAATGCAGCCTATCCAATCACTAGAGACCGGTGACATCACTGAGAATGCAGCCTATCCAATCACTAGAGACCGGTGACATCACTGAGAATGCAGCCTATCCAATCACTAGAGAGCGGTGACATCACTGAGAATGCAGCCTATCCAATCACTAGAGACCGGTGACATCACTGAGAATGCAGCCTATCCAATCACTAGAGAGCGGTGACATCACTGAGAATGCAGCCTATCCAATCACTAGAGAGCGGTGACATCACTGAGAATGCAGCCTATCCAATCACTAGAGACCGGTGACATCACTGAGACAGCCTATCCAATCACTAGAGACAGGTGACATCACTGAGACAGCCTATCCAATCACTAGAGACAGGTGACATCACTGAGGATGCAGCCTATCCAATCCTATCCGATCACTAGAGAGCGGTGACATCACTGAGAATGCAGCCTATCCAATCACTAGAGACCAGTGACATCACTGAGAATGCAGCCTATCCAATCACCAGAGACCAGTGACATCACTGAGAATGCAGCCTATCCAATCACTAGAGACAGGTGACATCACTGAGAATGCAGCCTATCCAATCACCAGAGACCAGTGACATCACTGAGAATGCAGCCTATCCAATCACTAGAGAGCAGTGACATCACTGAGAATGCAGCCTATCCATTCACTAGAGAGCGGTGACATCACTGAGAATGCAGCCTATCCATTCACTAGAGAGCGGTGACATCACTGAGAATGCAGCCTATCCAATCACTAGAGAGCGGTGACATCACTGAGAATGCAGCCTATCCAATCACTAGAGAGCGGTGACATCACTGAGAATGCAGCCTATCCAATCACTAGAGACCGATGACATCACTGAGAATGCAGCCTATCCAATCACTAGAGAGCGGTGACATCACTGAGAATGCAGCCTATCCAATCACTAGAGACCGGTGACATCACTGAGAATGCAGCCTATCCAATCACTAGAGAGCGGTGACATCACTGAGAATGCAGCCTATCCAATCACTAGAGAGCGGTGACATCACTGAGAATGCAGCCTATCCAATCACTAGAGACCGGTGACATCACTGAGACAGCCTATCCAATCACTAGAGACAGGTGACATCACTGAGACAGCCTATCCAATCACTAGAGACAGGTGACATCACTGAGGATGCAGCCTATCCAATCCTATCCAATCACTAGAGAGCGGTGACATCACTGAGAATGCAGCCTATCCAATCACTAGAGACCAGTGACATCACTGAGAATGCAGCCTATCCAATCACTAGAGACCGGTGACATCACTGAGAATGCAGCCTATCCAATCACTAGAGACCGGTGACATCACTGAGAATGCAGCCTATCCAATCCTATCCAATCACTAGAGACTGGTGACATCACTGAAAATGCAGCCTATCCATTCACTAGAGACAGGTGACATCACTGAGAATGCAGCCTATCCATTCACTAGAGAGCGGTGACATCACTGAGAATGCAGCCTATCCATTCACTAGAGAGCGATGACATCACTAAGAATGCAGCCTATCCATTCACTAGAGAGCGGTGACATCACTGAGAATGCAGCCTATCCAATCACTAGAGAGCGGTGACATCACTGAGAATGCAGCCTATCCAATCACTAGAGACCGGTGACATCACTGAGACAGCCTATCCAATCACTAGAGACCGGTGACATCACTGAGAATGCAGCCTATCCATTCACTAGAGAGCGGTGACATCACTGAGAATGCAGCCTATCCATTCACTAGAGAGCGGTGACATCACTGAGAATGCAGCCTATCCAATCACTAGAGAGCGGTGACATCACTGAGAATGCAGCCTATCCAATCACTAGAGACCGGTGACATCACTGAGAATGCAGCCTATCCAATCACTAGAGACCGGTGACATCACTGAGAATGCAGCCTATCCAATCACTAGAGACCGGTGACATCACTGAGAATGCAGCCTATCCAATCACTAGAGAGCGGTGACATCACTGAGAATGCAGCCTATCCAATCACTAGAGACCGGTGACATCACTGAGAATGCAGCCTATCCATTCACTAGAGAGCGGTGACATCACTGAGAATGCAGCCTATCCATTCACTAGAGAGCGGTGACATCACTGAGAATGCAGCCTATCCAATCACTAGAGAGCGGTGACATCACTGAGAATGCAGCCTATCCAATCACTAGAGAGCGGTGACATCACTGAGAATGCAGCCTATCCAATCACTAGAGACCGGTGACATCACTGAGACAGCCTATCCAATCACTAGAGACAGGTGACATCACTGAGACAGCCTATCCAATCACTAGAGACAGGTGACATCACTGAGGATGCAGCCTATCCAATCCTATCCGATCACTAGAGAGCGGTGACATCACTGAGAATGCAGCCTATCCAATCACTAGAGACCGGTGACATCACTGAGACAGCCTATCCAATCACTAGAGACAGGTGACATCACTGAGACAGCCTATCCAATCACTAGAGAGCAGTGACATCACTGAGAATGCCTACGATGCATTCCAGTGGTATCCGGTTTCCTGATGGTGACAACATCATCTAGGTCTTTCCTCCCGAGCCTGACTGCGCCTGGCCCCTCCCCTTTCATTCATTGGTTGTCAGTTTTTTCAAATCATGGAAGCTCAGCACACCCACACCCACTCCTCCAGCCTGACACCCACCCATCATGTCATTTTGACATTTACATAACTCCTCCCACTGCTTACATCAGGCCTTAGGGCTCTGGAGAGGAGTAGTGATGATGTTTTCAGGAAGCTATGTACAGCACCCGGCTGGCCCCTCCCACCAGCCACGATCTGCCTGCATTGCATAGAGAAGCTCAGAGACCAAGTGATGACATCACTGCATCTAAAATAAGCAATGTAATGAAAACTGATTTTTATTTTAATAGATAAAAGAAGGAAGCAGGAAAGGCAAAATATAAGCAGATAAAAATACTTTCAAAGGGCGACTAAAAACAGTTCTAATACATACAGAGAACAGCAAAAGGCCCTCAATCTGCCTCCGGCATACAAAGATACAAGGTGTCCCCTTGGTTCTGATGATATACATTCCCCGGCGGTGAATATATACACACAGGGCTGAGCGCTCAGTCTATGTTTGTCTAATGTCAGTACACAGTCCATTGTGCAGGTAGCAGGGGATGGGAGTAATTTGGGAGTGCCTAATTCTCAGTGCCCTGCCCTGCCTCCCAGGTAAGAGTGATGTCAGCCATCGCACACAGCTTCTCATTATAGACTGATGGGCCTACCTACCTCCCTGATTACAAGGTCAACTCCCTGCACAGTAAGTATTCCATATAATACCATCTACAGATCTTCTTATATCACAGAGAGAGACCGTCCTGATCATCAATGCTGATCACATCAATGGATCTCTTTTATTGGGATGTTGTATATAAAGAGAAATATATAAAATACACAAAATGTCATTTAGTAAATATTTTTGGGGAATGGATGTAATGGATGTAGTGTGCGGTGAGTCTGCAAAACCCATCCGAACTATTAGTTTCTTTATATATAAAAATATATATATATGTGTTTTACACCCACCACCCCATGTGCACTGCTGCCAGCTGGAGCCCATCAACCAACACTTCCAATAGACAAAACAATACAAAATAGCTGCAGTGCTCTTTGTGTCTATTACTCCTCTATTAGTAACAACATTGTTACACCTAAATTAATAAACAAGAAGAGCGCTATACTCTTCTTTGTGTGTGTGTGTATATGTGTATATATATATATATATATATATATATATATATATATATATATATATTTTTTTTTTTTATTTTAATTTTTTTTATTTATTTTTTATTTTTTTATTTAATATTATAATATCTCAATCATTTTATATTTATTTATTTGTAAAAACAACTTTTTTACATTTATAATATATATATATATATATATATATATATATACACACACACATTAAAAAAAATATATATATATATATATATTTAGAATATCTCAATCATTATATTAATTATATGTAAAGTAAATAAATAATTCATAATAATAAAAAAAATATATATAATGTAAAAAAATATGATTTTTTTTTATATATAATGTAAAAATATAAAAAAAAAAAAAATATATATATATATAAACACATATATAAAAAAATATATAAAAATAAACACATATATATATATATATATATATATATATATATATATATATATATAAAATGTGTGTGTGTGTGTATATATATATATATATATATATATATATATATATATAATGTGTTTATTTTTATATATTTTTTTACATTATAGGATTTATTATTTATTATTATGAATCATTGTTTTTTTACAAATATAAAAAAATCTATATATTTTTAATTTTTTTTATTTAATATTATAATATCTCAATCATTATATTTATTTATATGTAAAAAAATTATACTTCTAAAAAATAATCATAATAATAATATTATTATTATTATTATTATGATGATTATTATGATTATTTTTTAGAAGTATAAATTTTATTTTATTTTTTTACATATAAATAAATATAATGATTGAGATATTATTATATTAAATAAATAATATATATATATATATATCTCAATCCTATTTATATGTAAAAAAAATTATTGTGTGTGTGTGTAAAAAAAAAAAAAAAAAAAAAAAAAATATATTTTTTTTTTTTTTTTCTGTGTTGAAATCCATGACGAGATTGCAGTGTGTAGTGAAAGCCTTCAGTCCCATTTGGATCTATACACGTGCATAGACGTGCTTTCTTCATACCATTAACCAGGTTCAGGATTTGGAATGGATGGTGTTAATAGCCATTGATCAAGTCTTTGTTAATACCTGTTGCCGGGCCATCAAAACATGTTAGATACACTTTAACGCGTTACCATTGACATCTAGGTTCGTGTTTGTTTTATTTTTATTTATTTATTACAGGTGTAGGGCTGCCAATTTACACAGCACTTTTTCACATATGTATGTACAATATATTGTACATTCATATCAGTCCTTGTCCTCAAGAAGCTTACAGTCCAAGGTCCCTCTCTCTCACATGAATACATACCTGGACCAATGCACATCTGCATTTTTTCATGCATTCTTAGAGCCTGTTCACACTTATGCGACACAAGACTGTGTACAATAGTGCATAAAAATGTTATGTTTTAGCAGGTGTGCTGCGGTGCCCCTCCATTCCAAACGCACCAGCCAACGCGCATGCGCTGAATCTCATCACAACTTATGGTAAATTATTGCCATACTTTGCAGTGTATTGCATTTAAGAAAAAAAAAAAGGTGCCCGGCTGCCGGCACTTCTGTTGCGCATAGGGCAGCCAATTGTAATGAATGTGTGACCAGGGCCACTGATAAGGCAGTACAGCCAGTCCTTCTGTACTGGGCTCGGGCACCATCCGTTCAAATGGGGGCCTGGGAACCTAATGAGCAGGAGGGCCAACTGTACTTATTGCAGCCACCATTCCTCTTCTCCCTCCCCCTGCAGCGCTGCCAGCTTCTCTTCCTCTTTCTCCCTCCGGTTGCACTGCATGGGGATTGGTCCTAGTATATGTGTCCCTTCCATCTGCTGCCCGGGCCCCCCATTTGCCCCTTTCCCTTGCAGCACTTCTGGCTTCCCTCCTCTCCTCACCCACCAGCAGCTACTACGGGCACAAATTGGGGTTGTTTTAGGATAGAGAGTAGATGAAGGGGCTGGTAAATATGTCATTTACTGGCCCCTTCCTTTCCTGATTGAACACAGTGAGCGAGCAGTACCAATTACTCACTGTGTTCATTCATCAAAAGCATAGTAAACTGTGTGAATGAGCGGAAAGCCTCATTAATCTTTGCTGCTAAGACTGCAAAGAAAGAAACGAATAAATCTATGTTCTCGGTCACTTTCGGCCAGGAAGGGGGGCCCCTGTCAGGTAGGCTGTATGGGGCCCCGTGATTTTTTCAGCCCTGTGTGTGACACACATGAATGAACAAAAACACAGGCGCAGGTGGTTGTACCTGCATACGTGTGAACCAGTGGCGGCTGGTTGTCAATTTTCTTGCTCTTGTCCCACAAATGAGAGGGCTCGGGGGGCAGTGCTCTGCACCCCAAGCCCACCCTTTTTGAAGCCAATTAGAGCTTGAGGCTCTAACCATGTGCTTTGAAAGAAACAAAAAAAAATAAAACATTTTGAAATCCATGCGCCCTGCATGTAGATTAGGGGTCAGGCCAGTGGCAGCTGGTGCTCAAACTTTTTTTTGGGGGGGGCGCAAACAAACTAAAAAATTCGGAAAAAAACTGTCAAATGCCGCCGCTGTGCCCTTCAAATGCTGCCACTTGTGCCCTTCAAATGCCGCCGCTTGTGCCCATCAAATGCCGCCACTGTGCCCCGCCCGCTGAATGCCCGGCACTTACCCTTGGTGGGGGATCAGGCAGCGGGTGACGGCGGCAAGCGGTGGGATGGTGGGATGAGCAGCGGGTCAGGCGGCGGGTCCTGTGTCCTCCATTTGTCTCCTCTTCCTTCTGCTAGGCATCCAGTCAGAGCGCCTGTGCCTTCAGCCAATCAGGTGATGGGTATTAGACACGCGCCTCCTGATTGGCTGAGAGGCGGTTCAGTGTTAGAAAAGCGAATATTCATTCGCTTTTCTAACACACCTGGGTGGACTCCGAGTGCAATGCTCTGTGCTCCGAGGCCACCTTTTTTGAAGCCTATTAGAGCCTCTGGCTCTAATCGGGTGCTTCAAAAAAACACCCCCCACCGCTGCAATTCAGGCGCCCGGCATCCGAAAAGGGGCCTGATGCCTGAATAGGGGGTGTCTACAACGGCCATGGATATCCATTCTACACAGAGGGGGTGGCTTGACAGAGGGGGCGGTGACCGGGCGCCTCTAATGGACGCGCACCGCCACTGGGTCAGGCGCATGGATTAGGGGGTGGCGGCGACGCCCCTGCATGAGCCGCCCCCCGCTGGTGTGAACAGAGCCTTAAGGTTCACAGTACTACATGTCGAGAATGCAACGTTCAAATCGCGTGCTTTCCCAACATGCAGAGAAATGCGTTGCCGTTCGTTTTGAATGACACCCCTACCCATCTGCAAATGCGGCGTGTTTTTTGCACACACATTAAACGGCACGATGCACGTTTTTGGAAAAGAGTCCGGGAGCGAGTGAAAAATGTGTGGAAGCGCACCCGGACTTGGGTATGGATCGGCAGTGTCTCTTATGGGAAGATAATGGCACGGTTCAGTATTCGTTTTGTATATATAAAACACGTTTCTGGATATTTTGTAAACATTTCAGGATTGTTCTGCAATCTGTAGACTTGTCCCCATTCTGTCTCCTGTATCCTCCTATTAATGTGATTGTTTTTCTAAGCAACTCATTTTGGGTGTTGTATGTGACACATTTTTACCTGTCAAGGTAAAAACTGTCTATTAGGAGAGTTTTCCGCACATTGAAGAGATCTCCCCTCATTCCCTGTTCTGTCTCTGGGATATGAAGTAAAGATTAAAAAGCTGAAAAGCTTTATTTTATTTTTTTGAATAAATAAAACCTTTTTTTATTTTCATGACCTGACAAGAAGAGGGTACCTATCCTCGAAACGCGTCAGCCATTCCCCACGCTGGGATTGGCGCAGTGGACCAGGATGTGCGGGTCACTGTGGGTATTGATGAGCTTGATATCAATCATGTGCTGTTTTGTGAACACATCTGCTTCATTTCTTTAAATAAAAAAAATTGTTTTTAACCACTTGCTGACCGCAGCGTGTGTGTGTGTGTGTGTGTATGTATATATATACGTCGGCAGAATGCCACGGCTGCGCAAAGGGGCGTACCTGTACCCTTTGAGCGTGCCCGCGGGTCCTGCAGACTCGATGTCCGCCGGGTGCCCGCGATCGTGTCACGGAGCTGCAGAACGGGGAGATGCCGATGTAAACAAGGCATTTCCCTGTTCTGCCTAGTGACAGGACACTGATCTACGGCTCCCTTTCATCGGGAGCAGTGATCTCTGTCATGTCACTGGTAGCCCCTCCCCCCACAGTTAGAACACATCCCTAGGACACACTTAACCCCTTCATCGCCCCCTAGTGTTGAACCCCCTTCCCTGCCAGTGTCATTTACACAGTAATCAGTGAATTTTTTTATAGCACAGATCGCTGTATAAATGCCAATGGTCCCAAAATGGTGTCAAAAGCGTCCGATGTGTCCGCCATAATGTCGCAGTCACGATAAAAATCGCAGATCACCGCCATTACTAATATAAAAAAATATCTAAAAAAAAAATGCTATAAATCTATCCCTATTTTGTAGACGCTATCACTTTTGCGCAAACCAATCAATAAACGCTTATTGCGTTTTTGTTTACCAAAAATATGTAGACGAATACGTATCGGCCTAAACTGAGAAAGAAATTTAGTTTTTTTTATATATTTTTTTGGGGATATTTTTATTATAGCAAAAAGTAAAAAACATTGCTTTTTTTTTTTTTTCAAAATTGTCGCTCTTTTTTTGTTTATAGCGCAAAAAAATAAAACGCAGAGGTGATCAAATACCCCCAAAAGAAAGCTCTATTTGTGGGGAAAAAAAGGACGTCGATTTTGTTTGGTTGCAACGTCGCACGTCTGCGCAATTGTCCGTTAAAGCGAGGGAGTGCCGTATCGCAAAAAATGGCCCGGTCATTGGGCAGCCAATTCTTCCGGGGCTGAAGTGGTTAAGGTAATTGGCAAGGCTGGTGCACAGTGCCAGCCCGTCCATACGGGGGTGCCCCCTCTAATCCCTGTGCCCGGCCCCTAATTTACAGGGCACCGGACGCATGGATTCCAATGTTTTTTTTTTTTTTTTTTAAAGCACATGATTATTGCCCGAGGCTCTAATTGGCTTAAAAAAAGGGTGGGCTCGGGGCGCAGAGCACTACGCCCTGAGCCCACCCACTTGTGTGACAATAGCGAATTAATATTCGCTATTGTCTTCCTGATTCTCTTTCTGGCCAATCGGGTCACAGGAACTGCTTCCTGATTGGCCAGAAAGAGAATCAGGAAGACAATAGCGAATATTAATTTGCTATTGTCACACAAGTGGGTGGGCTCTGGGCGTAATGCTCTGAACCCCGAGCCCACACTTTTTTTGAAGCCAATTAGATTCTTGGGGACAGGGAGTCTTAGGGTTTGGTGTTGGTTTGCTTCCCCCCCCCCCCCAAAAAATATATATTAAGCACCGGCCGCCACTGCTGGTGCGCCCTCTGTTTTTGTCCTTCCAGTTTTCTTTTTGGGCTTCCCCAGTCCACAGGGGGCTGCAAAGTCTTGTGCAGCTTCAAGTTTTTGAGGACCTAAGGTCCTCCATTGCCGGAACATCCACCTCGAGCGTCGGAGGTTGTTCATTTTGCTTGTATATATCACCTTAGAACTCATCACTGGGTCTCTGTGCTTCTCTATGCAATGCCGGCAGATCATGGCCGGTGGGAGCGGCTGTACATGGCTTCCTGAGAACATTAGAGCCTCAGTACTCCTCTCAAGAGCCCTCGGGCCCTGATGCAAGCAGTGGGACGAGTTATGCACGTAACAAAATGCTTTGATGGTTGGATGTCAGTCTGGAGAGGTGGGCGGGCCATTTGCATGCAGACCGCCCTCCATGAAAGAACGGAAATCAAATTAATGAAAGAGGTGGGCTGGGGGATATGTAAATAATACATTGACAGGTAGGCAGGGTCGGGAGAAGGGGTGGGCAGAAGGGAAGGTTGCCCTGGGCACAATGTGTTTACTGTAGGAATCGGGGTGCCTTCCTTGTGCTGCAAGGCTGACAGGAGTAGTGACAGCGGCAGTGATTTTGGCAAGTGAGTAACTGTTGAGCGTAGGATCCCCCATGAACGGGGGAGGGGGTTCAGTTTGGCATCTGTGCCCTGGGCACTGCATGACCTTGCCCCCTTCCCCCCCGAACTGTAGGTAGGTGTCATTCTTGAATAGAGGCTGATCCTAAGCAGGCTGCATTTGCATTGGTAACACTCATGTGATGCTCAGCCTCCATGATTGAAATCCAGTGAATGAAAGGGGGCGGGCCCAGGCACAGTCAGGCTGGGGAGGAAAGGGCTAGATGATGCTGAATGTCCTCCAGCCAAGATGAGGTGGGCTCTATGTGACTTGCTGCAGCTTCTAATGCACATGGTGAGAAGCTCACAGTGTGCGGTGAAATCGGAGGAAGCCGTTTCAGTCCAGGAGAGGAGCCGCTACACCTGTGCAAGGCTGGAGGTCGGGTTTAGTCGACCACAAGGGAGCCAATAAGATAAGTCCATTGTTGGGGTTTACGTACATTTAATTGTAACAATGTAGTAATTGCTTTATAAACATTTCCAGGTAAGGGGTGGGGTCTCCTCTTGTATTTACACACAGGCGGTATCTTCTGTCGGTGTCGTATTTCACCACACCTGCCGGGACAGGATTGTAATGGGGGGCAGAGACTTGTGTGGATGATCTCACCGCCATCTGTTCATCTTCCCGTGTGTGTTCTGTACAGGGACCTGGAAAATATGTTGGCTGACAATGCTGCCCCCCCCCTTTGCTGACAATTCTGCCCCCCCTTTGCTGACAATTCTGCCCCCCCCCCTTTGCTGACAATTCTGCCCCCCCCCCTTTGCTGACAATTCTGCCCCCCCCCCTTTGCTGACAATTCTGCCCCCCCCCTTTGCTGACAATTCTGCCCCCCCCTTTGCTGACAATTCTGCCCCCCCTTTTGCTGACAATGCTGTCCCCCCCTTTTGCTGACAATGCTGTCCCCCCCTTTGCTGACAATGCTGCCCCCCCTTTGCTGACAATGCTGCCCCCCCTTTGCTGACAATGCTGCCCCCTCTCCTTTGCTGACAATGCTCCCCCCTCCTTTGCTGACAATGCTGCCCCCTCCTTTGCTGACAATGCTGCCCCCTCCTTTGCTGACAATGCTGCCCCCCTCCTTTGCTGACAATGCTGCCCCCTCCTTTGCTGACAATGCTGCCCCCCTCCTTTGCTGACAATGCTGCCCCCCTCCTTTGCTGACAATGCTGCCCCCCCTCCTTTGCTGACAATGCTGCCCCCCCTCCTTTGCTGACAATGTTGCCCCCCCTCCTTTGCTGACAATGTTGCCCCCCCTCCTTTGCTGACAATGTTGCCCCCCCTCCTTTGCTGACAATGTTGCCCCCCCTCCTTTGCTGACAATGTTGCCCCCCCTCCTTTGCTGACAATGCTGCACCCCCTCCTTTGCTGACAATGCTGCACCCCCCTCCTTTGCTGACAATGCTGCCCCCCTCCTTTGCTGACAATGCTGCCCCCTCCTTTGCTGACAATGCTGCCCCCTCCTTTGCTGACAATGCTGCCCCCCTCCTTTGCTGACAATGTTGCCCCCCCCCTCCTTTGCTGACAATGTTGCCCCCCTCCTTTGCTGACAATGTTGCCCCCCTCCTTTGCTGACAATGTTGCCCCCCCTCCTTTGCTGACAATGTTGCCCCCCCTCCTTTGCTGACAATGTTGCCCCCCCTCCTTTGCTGACAATGTTGCCCCCCCTCCTTTGCTGACAATGTTGCCCCCCCTCCTTTGCTGACAATGTTGCCCCCCTCCTTTGCTGACAATGTTGCCCCCCCTCCTTTGCTGACAATGTTGCCCCCCCCCCCTCCTTTGCTGACAATGTTGCCCCCCCTCCTTTGCTGACAATGTTGCCCCCCCCCATTGCTGACAATGCTGCCCCCCCCTTTGCTGACCACAACAGGTTCTCCGGCCGGCAGGACCGTTGCATTTGGTTGGGTTTAACCACTTCCGGATCGCCCGCCGTCGTTTTATGTCGCTACTTTGAAAAGGAATACCGCTGTTATGGTAGCAGCTAGCTCCCATAACCCCGGTACCCTCTTCAAGGGCGGGCGGTCCGCTTCAAGATAAAAGTGGTCTCTGCGGCGGATTCGCCGCAAGATCACTTTTATCGGCGGCAGGAGAGCCCCCCCCCCTCCCTCCCGCCGCTCTCCGGTGCCCTCCGCCGCTTACCGGAGCCGTCGCCAGCGGCGGAGGCAATCGTATCCTTTTGTGTCAGTGGCCTGGAGATGAGTGAGGGGAAGATGCCCCCACCCGTCTCCATACCATTGCAGGGCGGAAGCAACATCAAAACGTCACTTCCGCCCATAGCTCTTAAAGCAACATTTTGTTTTTATTGCATTTTAGTGTAAATGTGAGATGTGAGGTCTTTTTGACCCCCAGATATCACATTTAAGAGGACCTGTCATCCCATTACAAGGGATGTTTACATTCCTTGGAATAAGAATACAAGTGACCCAAATTTTTATTTTTATTATTTTAAAACTGTAAAAATAAAGAATTTTAAAGTTAAAATAAATGATAAAAAAAATAAAAAATTTGTTTAAAGCGCCCCGTCCCGACGAGCTCGCGCGCAGAAGTGAGCAGCGCCCCGCATATGAAAACAGTCAAACCACACATGTGAGGTATCGCCGCGATCGGTAGAGCGAGAGCAATAACTCGAGCATTAGACCTCCTCTGTAACTCAAAACATGCAACCTGTAGAATTTTTTTAAAACGTCGCCTATGGAGATTTTTAAGGGTAAAAGTTTGTCGCCATTCCACGAGCGGGCGCAATTTTGAAGCGTGACATGTTGGGTATCAATTTACTCGGCGTAACATTATCTTTCACAATATAAAAAAAAATTGGGCTAACTTTACTGTTGTCTTATTTTTTAATTCAACAAAGTGTTTGTTTGTTCCAAAAAAAAGTGCGCTTGTAAGACCGCTGCGCAAATACGGTGTGACACAAAGTATTGCAACGACCGCCATTTTATTCTCTAGGCTGTTAGAACCCCCAAACATAAAATTATATATATATATAATTTTTTTCTAAGTAATTTTCTAGCAAAGAAAACTGTTTTTAACTTGTAAATACCAAATCTCAGAAAGAGGCTCAGTCCTTAACCACTTCAGCCCCGGAGGATTTGGCTGCCAATTCGGCACTGTGTCGCTTTAACTGACAATTGCGTGGTCGTGCGACGTGGCTCCCAAACAAAATTAACGTCCTTATTGTCGCTCTATTTTTGTTTAAAGTGGAAAAAATAAAAACCGCAGAGCCAGAGGTGATCAAATACCACCAAGAGAAAGCTCTATTTGAGGGGAAAAAAAGGACGTCAATTTTGTTTGGGAGCCGCATCGCACGACCGCGCAATTGTCAGTTAAAGCGACGCAGTGCCGAATCGCGAAAAGGGGCCTGGTCTTTTAGCAACAAAATGGTCCGGTGCTGAAGTGGTTAAGCCGTGTGTAGGAGCCCATAAACCATATTTCGTCATCCTAACTTCTCATACTAATCGTTTGTCTGCTGCTTAGAACACGTGTGTGTGTGTGTGTGTGTGTGTGTGTTTTGCGTCCTCATACAGTTATTCTGCTGTCCTTTTATTAACTGGCTGCCCTGACAGCGGTCTGAAGATATAAAAGGCGGGTCGGTCATTGAAGCCTCATTATTCATCATTAATTATCATCAGTCACGTCCTCTCCACCAATAAAATCCCTGAGCTCATCCTTAAGACGGTCTCTAATGACTTGCTCACCGGCAATTCATAGCAGGAGATTTATTCTGAAGGAATGCCTTCAATGATGTCATTTAACCCCTTCTCTACGGGACACTTTTTTACCCCCTTCCTGCCCAGGCCAATTTCACCTTTCAGCGCTGTTGCACTTTGAATGACAATTGCGCAGTCATGAAACACTGTACCCAATCAAAATGTTTATCGTTTTTTTTCTTCGCACAAATAGAGCTTTCTTTTGGTGGTATTTAATGACCACTGGGGTTGTTTATTTTGTGCTAAACAAACAAAAAAAATACCGAAAACTTTTGAAAAAAATAAAAAAGCTTTTCTTAGTTTCTGTTATTGATTTTTGCAAACAGGTAATTTTTTTTTTCTCCTTCGCTGGTGTGCGCTGATGAGGCGGCACTGATGGGCAGTACTGATAGGCGCTGATAAGCAGCACTGATGGGGACTGAGGAGGCTGCACTGATGAGCAGCACTGATAGGGCCTGATGAGATGGCACTTATGGGGACTGATAAGTACCACTGATAGGGACTGATGAGGCGGCACTGATAGGCAGCACTGATGGGGACTGATGAGACGGCACTGGTGGGCAGTACTTAAAGGCGCTGATAATCAGCACTGATGGGGACTGATGAGGCGGCACTGATGGGGACTGATGAGGCGGCACTGATGGGGACTGATGAGGCGACACTGATGGGGACTGATGAGGCGGCACTGATGGGCAGTACGGTGGCACTGATGAAGTGGGACTGATGAGGCGGCACTGATGGGGACTGATGAGGCGGCACTGATGGGGACTGATGAGGCGGCACTGATGGGGACTGATGAGGCGGCACTGATGGGGACTGATGAGGCGGCACTGATGGGGACTGATGAGGCGGCACTGATGGGGACTGATGAGGCGGCACTGATGGGGACTGATAGGCAACACTGATAGGCAGCACTGATGGGCACTGACTGGCGGCGCTGATGGGCACTGTTGGGGCTGCACTGATAATCAGGACACTGCTGATCAGTACCTTTTTTAACTATCAGTGTAGATGTCCCCTTTCACACTTTCCAGTTACCGGCGCTCCTCTCCTCATGTTGTGACGGCTTGAGGAAAGGAATGCTGATAACCGGAAAGTTTGTTTACAGGGCGATCAGCTGTGATTGGACACAGCTAATCACGTGGTAAAGGGCCGCTGTGATTGGCCCTTTAAACCCGGTCCGTGATCAGATGTGTCCAAAGTGATCACAGAGCGCACCAGGTGCGGTTGTCGAAGGATGTCCATAGACGCCCCCCAGAACTGGACGACCACATTGTAGCCATTAGGGATGAGCTTCGTGTTCGAGTCGAACATACGTTCGACTCGAACATCGGCTGTTCGATCGTTCGACGAAGATCGAACGATTTGGGCCGTTCGCGCCAAATTCGAGTGACGCGAACGGCCCACAATGCACTACGCCATCGCAGTGTCATCCAGGCGCTGTGATTGGCCAAGCATGCACTGTGACCCCGCATGCTTGGCCAATCACAGCGCCGGCAGCGAGGAGAGCAATGATTGGCCACAGGCAGGATGCCTGTGGCCAATTATTGCTGAGGGTGTTTAGTACACGCCCCACACTATAAAAGGCCGCCAGCACGGCGGCCTAGTGTAGTGTGTTCCGGAGCAGGGATAGAGCAGCATAGGCAGGGACAGTGACTGTTATTTCTTTCTTGCTTAACCTGGATTCCTTTAGTTTAGGGAAAGAGAAGGATAGGTAGGGAGAGTGTCAGAGTGTTTTACTGTGCGAATCCTTGTTTCTAGGGACAGGGAAGGACAGTGAGGGAATTCTCCTTGTGCTATACTGTGCTTTAAAAAAACATTTTTTCTAGGGACAGAAAACTCTAGGTAGGGAGAGTGTCAGTGTGTTTTACTGTGCGAATCCTTGTTTCTAGGGACAGGGAAGGACAGTGAGGGAAATTCTCCTTGTGCTATAGTGTGCTTTAAAAAAACATTTTTTCTAGGGACAGAAAACTCTAGGTAGGAAGAGTGTCCGTTTCTTTCACTGTGATAATCCTTGTTTCTAGGGACAGGGAAGGAAAGTGAGGGAAATTCTCCTTGTGCTATAGTGTGCTAAAGCATTCCTCATCAACCATCTTTGAAATCCTTGTTTTTTGGACAGTCAGGGAAATTGTCGTTGTGCTATTCTGTGCAAAAGCAATCATCCTCAACCATATTTAGAAATCCTTAAGTAAAGGGACAGAGAAGGACACCTGAAGGTAGCCCTTATTGCTTTTTTCCCATCTCCCTGCAGGCCATCTATTAGAATGTCTGGAAGGCAAACAAGGAGAGGCGGACAGTCAGGAGGCAATAAAAGAGGGCAAGCAGGCTCTGTGTCTGGGGGCAACAGTGCTGGTCGTGGACGCGGTGCATTGTCATCAGCACATGGCCATGGGACACGCTTGTCCTTCTTTTCGGCAGCTGGACATGTTGAGCCACATCATGCCGAAGACTTGGTAGAGTGGATGACCAAGCCCTCCTCCTCCTCCTCATCCTCTCTCACCCAGGCTCAGGGTATTGGCAAAGCAGCTGCCAAAGCGTCCTCTTCCCTGGTATCAATGTCAGACTCATCATCAGTCACTCCTTCCCTAGACCCACCATGTCCTCCTCCTGAGGAGTCCCCCGAACTGTTTCAGCACAGTGTTGGGTACATGCTCCAGGAGGATGCCCAGCGTTTCGAAGGGTCTGATGATGATACCCAGCTAGAGGAAGGCAGTAGCGTGAGAGCAGACAGAGGGGATGCTCAAGAAGGACACCAATCTGGCAGTCATGTTCCAGCAGCTGCAGCATACTGCCAGATTGGCTCCAGTGATGAGGAGGGAGGTGATGATGAGGTCACTGACTCCACGTGGGTGCCTAATAGGAGAGAGGAGGAGGAGGAGGATGAGGAGGAGGCACATCTCCAACGAGGCAGGATGCCCTTTGGTGGCCAGCGTAAGGGCAGTACACCGACGGAATCACACCGCAGAGCTCCGCCTGTGCAGGGCGCTGCCTCTGCCCGTCATTCAAAAAGTTCCTTGGTGTGGGCCTTTTTTGAGGCTAGTGCATCAGATCGCACAGCTGCTGTTTGCAACATATGTCTCAAGCGTATATCGCGTGGCCAAAACATCAGCCGCTTGGGTACCACATGCCTGACCAGACATATGTTGACCTGCCATGCAGCTCGTTGGCAAGCCTACCTCAAAGACCCACACCAAAGAACAAAGCGGACCTCTCCTTGCACCGCATCAGCTGGGATCTCCAACCCCACTATACCTTCAGTCCTCTCTGAAACATGCACTGAGAGGAATGAAGGTGTAGAATTAGGTGTGTCACAGCCAAGTACTTGCGGCCACTCTGCTAGCAGTACACCGACGTCCGATTCTAGCAGGCAAATTTCCCTGCCCCAGCTGCTGGACCGTCGAAAGAAGTTCACTCCCAGCCATCCACATGCCCAGCGGTTGAATGCTAGCTTGGCTAAATTGCTAGCGCTTCAACTGCTGCCTTTTCAGTTGGTAGACTCGGCCTTCTTCCGTGAGTTTGTGCAATGTGCGGTTCCTCAGTGGCAGGTTCCCAAACGCCACTTTTTCTCACGGAAGGCTATTCCGGCTCTCTACCGGCATGTGGAAGGCAATGTCTTGGCCTCGCTGGACAGGGCGGTCAGCGGTAAGGTGCATATTACCGCTGACTCATGGTCCAGCAGGCATGGACAGGGACGTTACCTTTCTTTCACGGCCCATTGGGTCACTCTTTTGGCAGCTGGGAAGGATGCAGGACAAGGTGCAGTAGTGTTGGAGGTTGTTCCACCGCCACGCCTCCAAAATGCTACTACTGGTTGTGACACACCTCTGTCCTCCACCCCCTCCTCTTCTTCTTCCTCCGTGGCCTCTTCCTGTGGTTTGTCCTCGGAACCAGCGGTGCTCCGTAGCCGTTCACGGGGCTACGCATGTACGCAGGCAAAAAGATGCCATGCCGTGCTTGCGCTGGTGTGTTTGGGGGACAGAAGCCACACTGGGGCAGAGGTCCTGTCTGCTCTGCAGGGCCAGGCCGAGAGGTGGTTGACGCCACGCCAGCTTAAGCCAGGAATGGTGGTTTGCGACAATGGCACCAACCTCCTCTCCGCCCTCTGACAGGGACAACTGACCCATGTGCCCTGTGTGGCTCACGTCCTTAACCTGGTGGTGCAGCGGTTCTTGGGCAGGTACCCGGGCTTACAGGATGTCCTGAGGCAGGCCAGGAAAGTCTGTGTGCATTTCCGCAGATCTTATAATGCCAGTGCTCGCCTGGCTGAGCTGCAAAAGGAGTTGAACCTGCCCAAGAACCGCCTTATATGTGACATGCCCACCAGGTGGAACTCAACGTTGGCCATGCTGCAGCGGCTGCACACGCAGCAGAGGGCCATCAATGAGTACCTGTGCGACTACGGCACCAGGACAGGGTCAGGGGAGCTTGGTTTTTTTTCTCCACGCCAGTGGGGCATGATCAGGGATGCATGCACTGTCCTGGCACCATTTGAGGAGGCCACGAGGATGGTGAGCAGTGACAGTGCATGCATCAGTGACACTGTACCTCTTGTCCACCTGTTGGAGCACACGCTGCGTGGAATAATGGACAGGGCACTTGAGGCAGAACAGAGGCAGGAAGAGGAGGACTTCCTTGCCTCTCAAGGCCCCCTTTACCCAGACAGTGTTCCTTCTGTCCCACCCATCGCACAGGAAGAGGACGAGGAGGAGGAGGAGGAGGAGGAGGAGGAGGATTGTGTCAGCATGGAGGTGGAGGCTGGCACTCAGCATCATCAGCAGCAGTCTTTTAGGGATGATTTACAGTCCCAAGAAACCAGTGGACTTGTACGTGGCTGGGAGGAGGTGGCTGCGGATCATGTCGTCCTTAGTGACCCAGAGGACTCCGGAGCGAATGCCTCAGCAAACCTACGCTGCATGGCCTCCCTGATCCTGCAAAGTCTGCGGAAGGATCCTCGTATTCTTCGGATCAAGGAGAGGGACCATTACTGGCTGGCCACTCTCCTTGATCCACGGTACAAGGGTAAGGTTGCGGACCTTATGTTACCGTCGCAGAGGGAGCAGAGGATGAGACAACTCCGGGAGGCCTTGCAGAAAGGTCTGTGCAACGCGTTCCCAGAGACTGGGAGGTTACAAACTCCTGGTCCTGGACAATGAGTTGCTGAGGCTTCGGCCAGTCAAAGAAGGAGCGGTGGGGAAGGTGGCCGTCTGACCGATGCGTTCAGACAATTCTTTAGTCCGCAGCCCCAAAGTATGATCGGTTCCAGCAACCATCGCCAGCGTCTGATAAACATGGTGCAGGAATATCTAGGGGCAAGGTCAGACTTGGACACCTTCCCCATCGAAAATCCTCTGGCTTACTGGGTCTTGAGGATGGATCACTGGCCAGAGCTTGCACAGTATGCAATTGAGCTACTGGCCTGTCCTGCATCCAGCGTTCTTTCGGAACGCACATTCAGTGCTGCTGGAGGATTTGTCACGGATCACAGGGTGCGCCTGTCCACCGACTCGGTTGATCGACTGACTTTCATCAAGATGAACCAGTCTTGGATCACCACCAGCTACCACACACCTGATGCTGATATAACAGACTAATTGATTTTAACATGTCACATCCCTTCAAGACTGATGCTGATGCTGAGTGCCTGTGCTGTTATGTTGACTGGCTATCCTCCTCCTCCGAGTCCTCAATGATACGATTGATGATGATAGCTTGGAGGATCATTTTTGTTTATGGGTGCTGCCACCAGTGCCTAACGCCCAATTTTTCAGCCCCTGTTTTACATGGGCGTGTAATTACAAATTTTTTAGCAATAATTTGCTATAGGGCTCATTGCTGTGCTCCAAGTACAGTATCTGTGAGGGGTTGGAGTGTTGTGGCACCAGTGCCTAAGGCCCAATTTTTCAAGCCCCTGTTTAACAGGGGCGTGTCATTACAATTTTTGAAGCATTACTTTGCAACAGGGCTCATTGCTGTGCTCCAAGTACAGTATCTGTGAGGGGTTGGAGTGTTGTGGCACCAGTGCCTAAGGCCCAATTTTTCAGCCCCTGTTCAACAGGGGCATGCAATTACAATTCTTGATCTAATAATTCACAGCAGGGCCCATTGCTGCACCCACCAAGAGTAACTCTGAGGGCTTACAGTGTTGTGGCAACGCCACCACCACCACCACCACGAAAGGCCCAATTTTTCAGCCCCTGTTCAAAAGGGGCATGTAATTACAATTCTTGATCTAATAATTCACAGCAGGGCCCATTCCTGCACCCACCAAGAGTAACTGTCAGGGCTTACAGTGTTGTGGCACCAGCACCACCATCAAAGGCCCAATTTTTACTACCACTGTTCAACAATTATATGTAATTACAATTCCTGATATAATAGTTGACAGCAGGGCGTTCCAGCACCAACCAAGAGTAACTGTGAGTGCTTACAGTGTTGTGCCAACACCAACAACTAAGGGGCCTATTTCTGCAGAGTATATACGGAAGGTCCCTACTTTCAAACATCCAACTTACAAACGACTCCTACTTGCAAACGCAAGAAGACAACAGGAAGTGAGAGGAAATCTACCCCTAGAAAGGAAAATTCTCTCCTGTAAGAATTAATATGGGAGAAAGGTGTCTCCTCTGTACTGATGCTTTATCAGCAATCCTTGTTTCAAGAAAAACACCACATTTCAAAAACAGTTGTCATTGGGACGGAAAGTGAGGTGAAATGTTCTGAACAGGGGCACAGACAGCAAAACAAATGTTACAGGGGTGATAACCCTTACCTATGTTTTCCAAAAAGTTTAAAAATAGATTTTTGGGCTGGAGCTACACTTAAACAATGTACCTGTTCAAAATTACAAACAGATTCTACATAAGAACAAACCTACAGTCCCTGTCTTGTATGCACCGCCTGTATACGGCTGTTCAGAGTATATAGGGCCTTTTTTATTTTATGTGCGGGGTTCCCCTTAATATCCATACAAGACCCAAAGGGGCTGGTAATGGGCTGGGGTAGGGGGGGGGGGGGTCATGGGGTAGCTATGCCATTTTTCTTAAAGATTTTCATCCATATTACCGGGACCAGACATTACATTAAAGCCGCAAGCAGTTTTAAATGTTTTTTTTTCCTTTAGAAGTGTCATTTTGTGCAGGGACTGTTCTAAACACGGGAAACACGTGGCACTTCACAGGCATACTTTAGACACCCCCCAGGTACGATATTTAAAGGAATATTTGACTTTTTATTTTTCACTTTATGCATCATTAAAATGACTGCTCCCGAAAAACGACCGTTTTTAAAACTTCTTTTTGCATTGATACATGTCCCCTGGTGCAGAACCCGGGTTCCCAAACCCTTTTTAGGACAATAACATGCATAATAGTCGTTATAATTAGCACTTTAGAATTCGAACGTTCGCATCCATTGTATTTAATAGGGTTCTAATGTCCGTACGAACTTTCGGTCCGTTCGCGGGTTCTGGTGCGAACCGAACCCGGGGGTGTTCGGCTCATCACTAGTAGCCATCATTCAGCTATAGCACGATCGGCAAGTGGTTGAAGGATTTGTATTACTTTCAGTTTAACTCTTGGAGATGCACTCTACAGTCTTTTTTTTTTATTATTATATTCTTTAGTTTTGACATCGGAACCTGTCCCTAATGGCAGTGCTTAGCTTCCCATGCCTTTTTGCTTTACAATGGCTTGCTTATTAGAGAATAGATAGAAAAAATCCAGCACTCCGGGGCCACAGCAGAAATGGTGTCCTTTATTACAAACGCGGTAGAATACAGCAGATAAAAGCACCTACGCGTTTCGGCCGTGACGAAGGCCTGAAGGCCGAAACGCGTTGGTGTTTTTATCCGCTGTATTATACCATTTCTGCTGCTGTGATGCCAAAGTGCCAGTTTTCTTCCGTCTATTGTATGGTATTAGAGGCCATCCAAAGCTACTCTGCCTGTGCCCACGGTTCCCAGAGCTGTGGAGGATTTGGAGGTTGCAGCGCTGTTCCACCTGTCACTTATTAGTCCTACAAATGGCCAGAAATGAATAACAAGATCTGCTCCCATAGCAAACCCCCCCCCCCCCCCAACTGTCCATGATTTGGGGGGGGGCTGTCCCTATATTGAAACTAAATCTCTGTCCTTCATTACTCCTCAAATGTCCCTCTCTCTGGTCTGAGATATACACGTCTATGAAAAAATACACTACAGGGGTGTGTTAATATAAAATGTTTAGAGCTATTTTATCTGGCAAAGCTGCATGTACATTCGTTCTGTGCGAACTGGGACAAAGTCAAACGTTTACCTTTTTTTTTTTTCTCCAGTTCAAAAATGATTCATTCATACAAAATATAAGTAAGTCAGGAAACTACTGTATTCCAACCACTAGATGGAGCTGGCAATTACAGAATTGACTTATATGATCGCCAGCTCCATCTAGTGGCCATAATGCAGTATTTTCTTGATTCACTGATTAATGCTCCAATGCTGGACGTCAGGTCAGACAGGAAATGAGGCGGAGCTCTATCTGACTTGCTGCAGCTTTTATTGCACACTGTGAGAAGCTCACAGCGTACAGTGAAATGAGCGTAAGCCATTTCAGTCCAGGAGAGCAGCCGGTACAGACTGAAGGGAATTCCGGAGGACAGATCTAAGTGAAGCTATTGCATTGCTCTGTATGGGTAAAGCGCTGGGTTACTTTGAGGTTCCTCCTTCCTCAATAATCTAATAAAAATATGTGAACCTTTCTCAGGTCCCCATAATAACCCGATCTTGTGCCTTCACTTCAGCTATAAGGACTTCGGGGGTCAGAACACAGCGCCCTCCCGTGGTGGCCGGCAGAGTATCGATGACATGGAGTTGAAAGAGGAGTGGCAGGACGAGGAGTTTCCCAGGTATGGAAAAAAAAAAAACAATCAATGTCTAAAGTGTGGCCTATTAATTTCTGAGTTTGAAAGTCGGAACTTCTGAGTTTGAAAGTCGGAACTTCTGAGTTTGAAAGTCGGAACTTCTGAGTTTGAAAGTCGGAACTTCTGAGTTTGAAAGTCGGAACTTCTGAGTTTGAAAGTCGGAACTTCTGAGTTTGAAAGTCGGAACTTCTGAGTTTGAAAGTCGGAACTTCTGAGTTTGAAAGTCGGAACTTCTGAGTTTGAAAGTCGGAACTTCTGAGTTTGAAAGTCGGAACTTCTGAGTTTGAAAGTCAGAATTTAGTAAAGAAAAAAGTTTTTAAATTATTTTTTCAAATTTAGAATTCTATAAAAAAAATTATGATGGCCCCAGGGCTCTTCCATAGTGGGGCCCCGATATGAAACGTTTTTATTTCAAACTTTTCTGTACGTTAGCTAAACTGTTGCAAGGGCTATTTCCTATTGTAAAAAAAAGTAAAAACAAAATGTTTGACCTTCCCTACAACTGTACCATTAACAAGGAAAGAATATGTTTGGTTTATGTGTGGACATATCTCCATATACTCAATCTGTCTGGACAGCATGGTCACCTGCTGACTTGGCACCATACACAGGCAGCTTAACTCTTTTTCATAAGACACAAAAGTTAAACCCAATGCAATTTTACTTCAGCTAATTGCAGTACAGGGGATGTTTTTCCAGTCTTTAAAGTGTAAGAAGACAATGGGGTTACTTTACTAAAACTGGAGAGTGCAACATCTGGTGCAGCTGTGCATGGTAGCCAATAAGCTTGTAACTTCAGCTTATTCAATGAAGCTTTGACAAAAATAAAACCTGGAAGCTGATTGGTTTCTATGCAGAGCTGCACCAGATTTCGCACTCTCCAGTTTGAGTAAATCGACTCCAACGACTTTCCTAAGCTATCGCTCAGCAGGAGGGGAGGGCAAAGGGAGAAACCAAATCGCAAAAGTAAAACAATTTTGTAGTGGCCTTAAACCTCCACTAGATGTCAGCATACAGTTCTTAGTCATCTTTTAAACACAAGGAGTTTCCAGGCTGGAAATGTTGGTTGGTATGGTCACAATAGCCATTCATCGATCTGCCCTGGGCCAGATGTCCACTTTGGATTATATAACATGGAGATGTTGCATCTTTTCTTTCTGTTATATCTACTGTACCCTATACTGAGCAGAGAGAAAGCGGTTAATGATTGGCAGATCTGATTTCCCCGCTCTGTAGATATGCGCCTGATAGAATGCAATCGTATCATTTTGTAATTTTGAAATTTTTGCAGACCCCTTCCCGAGGAGACAGCCCCAGAGAAAGACTTGGATTCAAATGAAGAGGACCTGTCAGGTATGGAATGTGACTTTGCTGTTATGGGGGTATGGATGCGTGACACCATAGCCTTTGAAAGTAGACATGTGCGATTTTGTTTCGTTACGAATCGAAATTTGGACGAAATTTTCAGTATTCGGAAATTCGGATGTATCCGAATTTCCAAAGGATAATGGTAACAAATTCCAGCAAAACCAAAATAAATTATAACGAAATACATTTTTCAGATTTGAAAATGAATTTGAGATCGAAAATAGATTTTGAATTCAAACTCAAGAAGGCTTTCCAGTTTGAACTCGAAAAGGCTTTCCAGTCCGAACTCGAAAAGGCTTTCCAGTCCGAACTCGAAAAGGCTTTCCAGTCCGAACTCGAAAAGGCTTTCCAGTCCGAACTCGAAAAGGCTTTCCAGTCCGAACTCGAAAAGGCTTTCCAGTCCGAACTCGAAAAGGCTTTCCAGTCCGAACTCGAAAAGGCTTTCCAGTCCGAACTCGAAAAGGCTTTCCAGTCCGAACTCGAAAAGGCTTTCCAGTCCGAACTCGAAAAGGCTTTCCAGTCCGAACTCGAAAAGGCTTTCCAGTCCGAACTCGAAAAGGCTTTCCAGTCCGAACTCGAAAAAAATAGAATAGATTAGAAACTAAACAAATTTGACCGTTGTGCACATTTCTATTTGAAAGAGTGCATATAGGCCAGTCTTTCTTAATCTTTTTAACATGGAGGAACCCTTGAAATATCTTTTTTAGCTTCAGGGAACCCCTGCTAATAATTATTATATCTACATCTCATGATACATTAGTTTGATGGTCGGTGCGAAGAATGTTCCTTACACTTGTAGTCATTGGGATAAGTTCCCTTCTTACAGAGGGCTAAAACAATCAATGGTATCAGTGGGAATTTATCTGAGAGACAGAAATTGCTCATTGACCGAGGAAACCCTAGCAACCACTAGAGGAACCCTGGTTGAGAAACCCCGATATAAACCTCTTCTTCTAAAGCATTCCCCGCATGCTCATTATAACCATATTTTGGTCACAGCCGCCCCCCCCAGCACCCTGGACCTGTGCGGGAACCGTCATGTTAAGAGGCGCTTGTCGGCCCCAGATATCAGTTTCAACCTGGAGAACAGTCAGGATTCGGCCACCTCCAGTGAAATACGCAACCAGACCACCGACGAGGATCTCGACTTTGACGTTGACGATCTGGAGACGCCAAACAGCAGCGAGATGCTCGAATTTCCCACTATGAGCCATGAGTTTGAGTGGGACGGTGAGTGACCATTCTCTGCCCTCTTCTTCTGGTCTTCTAACTTTCTTTTCATATTTTGGTGAAGGTTGGGTGACTCGTGTTGGCCAACTGTTTGAGGTCATAGATCTTGAAAGACTTTAATGACTCGGTTGCTGAGATTTCTGCCTGGAGTTCTGAGGTCTGCATGCAGACTATGACCATTATAGGGGTTTCCACCATCCCTGTGCTGAGTTCTTCAGGTCTATACCCCTGCTGTGCCCATTATGAGGGGTTCCCACCATCCCAGTGTTGAGTTCCCGGGTCTGTACACCTGCTGTGCCCATTATGAAGGGTTTCCACCATCCCTGTGCTGAGTTCCCAAGTCTATACCCCTGCTGTGCCCATTATGAGGGGTTCCCACCATTCCTGTACTGAGTTCCCGGGTCTGTACATCTGCTATGCCCATTATAAGGGGTTCCCACCATTCCTGTGCTGAGTTCCCGGGTCTGTACACCTGCTGTGCCCATTATGAGGGGTTCCCACCATCCCTGTGCTGAGTTCCCGGGTCTGTACATCTGCTATGCCCATTATAAGGGGTTCCCACCATTCCTGTGCGGAGTTCCCGGGTCTGTACACCTGCTGTGCCCATTATGAGGGGTTCCCATCATCCCTGTGCTGAGTTCCCGGGTCTCTACACCTGCTGTGCCCATTATGAGGGGTTCCCACCATCCCTGTGCTGAGTTCCCAAGTCTATACCCCTGCTGTGCCCATTATGAGGGGTTCCCACCATTCCTGTACTGAGTTCCCGGGTCTGTACATCTGCTATGCCCATTATAAGGGGTTCCCACCATTCCTGTGCTGAGTTCCCGGGTCTGTACACCTGCTGTGCCCATTATGAGGGATTCCAACCATCCCTGTGCTGAGTTCCCGGGTCTGTACATCTGCTATGCCCATTATAAGGGGTTCCCACCATTCCTGTGCTGAGTTCCCGGGTCTGTACACCTGCTGTGCCCATTATGAGGGGTTCCCACCATCCCTGTGCTGAGTTCCCGGGTCTGTACACCTGCTGTGCCCATTATGAGGGGTTCCCACCATCCCTGTGCTGAGTTCCCGGGTCTGTACACCTGCTGTGCCCATTATGAGGGGTTCCCACCATCCCTGTGCTGAGTTCCCGGGTCTGTACACCTGCTGTGCCCATTATGAGGGGTTCCCACCATCCCTGTGCTGAGTTCCCGGGTCTGTACATCTGCTGTGCCCATTATGAGGGGTTCCCACCATCCCTGTGCTGAGTTCCCGGGTCTGTACACCTGCTGTGCCCATTATAAGGGGTTCCCACCATTCCTGTGCGGAGTTCCCGGGTCTGTACACCTGCTGTGCCCATTATGAGGGGTTCCCATCATCCCTGTGCTGAGTTCCCGGGTCTCTACACCTGCTGTGCCCATTATGAGGGGTTCCCACCATCCCTGTGCTGAGTTCCCGGGTCTGTACACCTGCTGTGCCCATTATGAGGGGTTCCCACCATCCCTGTGCTGAGTTCCCGGGTCTGTACTCCTGCTGTGCCCATTATGAGGGGTTCCCACCATCCCTGTGCTGGATTTTCATTTATTTTATATTGTGCAAATTGTAGTGGGCGGAAGGAGGCGACATGTTGCCAATTTTAACCCCATAAATGCTGCAGCACCTATTGAATGGGTCACGTTTAAGGACCGTACTACCCACCAAAATGGTCAAAGTGCAATAAGTCTTCAAGGGAAGCGACAGCCTGTGAACCCCCTTTTTGGAAAGCTTTTGGCTCACTTCTTGTCCCTGTGACACCCATACATGATATGATGGAAGTGCTTGTCACAGGGACAGGAAGACACAGAGGACAGGGACAGGAAGACAGACATGTTGTTCGATGTTCTAATCATTCCATACTCTACTGAAAATGTTGGACCTTGTAGGGGAGATTTCCCATCACTTCCTGTCCTGATATCTCTCCAATAAAGACAATGATGGAAATCTCTGACAGGGGCTCTAACCCTTCCCTGTTGTATCCAAAACAAAAAGTTTTGTCTGGAGTTGGGCTTTAAATCACTGGACAGCCAACAATACTGATATATTGCTGGCGTATGAAAGACAACATCATGATTAGGGAAGTATTTTAGCTAATAAACTTACTAGTAATAAACAGGAGGGGGCGGACTGAACTAACTAGCATTAAACAGAAGGGGGCGGACTGAACTAACTAGCATTAAACAGGAGGTGGCGGACTGAACTATTTAGCATTAAACAGGAGGGGGCAGACTGAACTAACTAGCATTAAACAGGAGGGGGCGGACTGAACTAACTAGCATTAAACAGGAGGTGGCGGACTGAACTATTTAGCATTAAACAGGAGGGGGCAGACTGAACTATTTAGCATTAAACAGGAGGGGGCGGACTGAACTAACTAGCATTAAACAGGAGGGGGCGGACTGAACTAACTAGCATTAAACAGGAGGGGGCGGACTGAACTATTTAGCATTAAACAGGAGGGGGCAGACTGAACTATTTAGCATTAAACAGGAGGGGGCGGACTGAACTAACTAGCATTAAACAGGAGGGGGCGGACTGAACTAACTAGCATTAAACAGGAGGGGGCGGACTGAACTATTTAGCATTAAACAGGAGGGGGCAGACTGAACTAACTAGCATTAAACAGGAGGTGGCGGACTGAACTATTTAGCATTAAACAGGAGGGGGCAGACTGAACTAACTAGCATTAAACAGGAGGGGGCGGACTGAACTAACTAGCATTAAACAGGAGGTGGCGGACTGAACTATTTAGCATTAAACAGGAGGGGGCAGACTGAACTATTTAGCATTAAACAGGAGGGGGCGGACTGAACTAACTAGCATTAAACAGGAGGGGGCGGACTGAACTAACTAGCATTAAACAGGAGGGGGCGGACTGAACTATTTAGCATTAAACAGGAGGGGGCAGACTGAACTAACTAGCATTAAACAGGAGGGGGCGGACTGAACTAACTAGCATTAAACAGGAGGGGGCGGACTGAACTAACTAGCATTAAACAGGAGGGGACGGACTGAACTAACTAGCATTAAACAGGAGGGGGCGGACTGAACTAACTAGCATTAAACAGGAGGGGGCGAACTGAACTATTTAGCATTAAACAGGAGGGGGCGGACTAACCTAACTAGCATTAAACAGAAGGGGGCGGACTGAACTAACTAGCATTAAACAGAAGGGGGCGGACTGAACTATTTAGCATTAAACAGGAGGGGGCGGACTGAACTATTTAGCATTATTCAGGAGGGGGCGGACTGAACTAACTAGCATTAAACAGGAGGGGGCGGACTGAACTAACTAGCACTAAACAGGAGGGGGCGGACTGAACTAACTAGCACTAAACAGGAGGGGGCGGACTGAACTAACTAGCACTAAACAGGAGGGGGCGGACTGAACTAACTAGCATTAAACAGGAGGGGGCGGACTGAACTATTTAGCATTAAACAGGAGAGGGTGGACTGAACCAACTAGTATTAAACAATAGTGTTACTAAACCATTAACGTGAAAAAAAAATGTGATGTATTGCAGATTAGTCTCTACATTTGGTGGCCGCATTCCTTTTCTTTTCTCAGGTTTTTTTTTTCCTTTCTTCTCACCTGGTGATCCTGCCAGTGACACACTTCCTGTCCTAGGGTGACTCCGCTCGCTGTACTGTATGCTCTTGTTCTTATTTGCTCGATTTCCCGTCCAACAGACGACCTGCCGAAGGTTAACGGAACCCCGGAGGCGTCCTATGTGGAGACCCTGGTGAGCGACATGGAGGACCAGAGTGGGCGGAGGTGGAGGATCTTCCTGATGGGGGAGCATAAAGTGGACATGACAGCCATAGAACCGTACAGGAAGGTAGTCTCCCATGGAGGTAACCCAATGCTAATTAATTGTCATCCCCTCCTGGTTTGTTTAGTCCTCCTATCCTGTTTAATGCTAGTTAGTTCAGTCCTCCCCTCCTGTTTAATGCTAGTTAGTTCAGTCCTCCCCTCCTGTTTAATGCTAGTTAGTTCAGTCCTCCCCTCCTGTTTAATGCTAGTTAGTTTAGTCCTCCCCTCCTGTTTAATGCTAGTTAGTTTAGTCCTCCCCTCCTGTTTAATGCTAGTTAGTTTAGTCCTCCCCTCCTGTTTAATGCTAGTTAGTTCAGTCCTCCCCTCCTGTTTAATGCTAGTTAGTTCAGTCCTCCCTCCTGTTTAATGCTAGTTAGTTCAGTCCTCCCCTCATGGTTAATGCTAGTTAGTTCAGTCCTCCCCTCCTGGGTAATGCTAGTTAGTCCAGTCCTCCCCTACTGTTTCATGCCCATGCTAGTTAGTTCAGTCCTCCCCTCCTGTTTAATGCTAGTTAGTTCAGTCCTCCCCTCCTGTTTAATGCTAGTTAGTTCAGTCCTCCCCTCCTGGGTAATGCTAGTTAGTCCAGTCCTCCCCTACTGTTTCATGCCCATGCTAGTTAGTTCAGTCCTCCCCTCCTGTTTAATGCTAGTTAGTTCAGTCCTCCCCTCCTGTTTAATGCTAGTTAGTTCAGTCCTCCCCTCCTGGGTAATGCTAGTTAGTCCAGTCCTCCCCTACTGTTTCATGCCCATGCTAGTTAGTTCAGTCCTCCCCTCCTGTTTAATGCTAGTTAGTTTAGTCCTCCCCTCCTGTTTTAATGCTAGTTAGTTCAGTCCTCCCCTCCTGTTTAATGCTAGTTAGTTCAGTCCTCCCCTCCTAGTTAATGCTAGTTAGTTCAGTCCTCCCCTCCTGGGTAATGCTAGTTAGTCCAGTCCTCCCCTACTGTTTCATGCCCATGCTAGTTAGTTCAGTCCTCCCCCCCTGTTTAATGCTAGTTAGTTCAGTCCTCCCCTCCTAGTTAATGCTAGTTAGTTCAGTCCTCCCCTCCTGGGTAATGCTAGTTAGTCCAGTCCTCCCCTACTGTTTCATGCCCATGCTAGTTAGTTCAGTCCTCCCCTCCTGTTTAATGCTAGTTAGTTTAGTCCTCCCCTCCTGTTTAATGCTAGTTAGTTCAGTCCTCCCCTCCTGTTTAATGCTAGTTAGTTCAGTCCTCCCCCCTGTTTAATGCTAGTTAGTTCAGTCCTCCCCTCCTGGGTAATGCTAGTTAGTCCAGTCCTCCCCTACTGTTTAATGCTAGTTAGTTTAGTCCTCCCCTCCTGTTTAATGCTAGTTAGTTCAGTCCTCCCCTCCTGTTTAATGCTAGTTAGTTCAGTCCTCCCCCCTGTTTAATGCTAGTTAGTTCAGTCCTCCCCTCCTGGTTAATGCTAGTTAGTTCAGTCCTCCCCTCCTGGGTAATGCTAGTTAGTCCAGTCCTCCCCTACTGTTTCATGCCCATGCTAGTTAGTTCAGTCCTCCCCTCCTGTTTAATGCTAGTTAGTTCAGTCCTCCCCTCCTGTTTAATGCTAGTTAGTTCAGTCCTCCCCTCCTGGTTAATGCTAGTTAGTTCAGTCCTCCCCTCCTGGGTAATGCTAGTTAGTCCAGTCCTCCCCTACTGTTTCATGCCCATGCTAGTTAGTTCAGTCCTCCCCTCCTGTTTAATGCTAGTTAGTTCAGTCCTCCCCTCCTGTTTAATGCTAGTTAGTTCAGTCCTCCCCTCCTGGGTAATGCTAGTTAGTCCAGTCCTCCCCTACTGTTTCATGCCCATGCTAGTTAGTTCAGTCCTCCCCTCCTGTTTAATGCTAGTTAGTTCAGTCCTCCCCTCCTGTTTAATGCTAGTTAGTTTAGTCCTCCCCTCCTGTTTAATGCTAGTTAGTTCAGTCCTCCCCTCCTGTTTAATGCTAGTTAGTTCAGTCCTCCCCTCCTGTTTAATGCTAGTTAGTTCAGTCCTCCCCTCCTGTTTAATGCTAGTTAGTTTAGTCCTCCCCTCCTGTTTAATGCTAGTTAGTTCAGTCCTCCCCTCCTGTTTAATGCTAGTTAGTTCAGTCCTCCCCTCCTGTTTAATGCTAGTTAGTTCAGTCCTCCCCTCCTGGTTAATGCTAGTTAGTTCAGTCCTCTCCTCCTGGGTAATACTAGTTAGTTCAGTCCTCTCCTCCTGGTCAATGCTAGTTAGTTTTAGTCCGCCACCTCCTGTTTAATGCTAGTTAGTTCAGTCCTCCCCCCCTGTTTAATGCTAGTTAGTTCAGTCCTCGCCTCCTGTTTAATGCAAGTTAGTTCAGTCCACCCCCTCCTGTTTAATGCTAGTTGGTTCAGTCCTCCCCTCAGTTCTGTACTTGTGAGAAGGAAAATCATGTTGGATTCATCTTCTATATTCTGCATTTTTTTTTTTTTAAGGCTATTATGGTGACAGTTTAAACGCAATCGTGGTTTTTGCCACATGTTACTTACCAGAAAGTAGTATTCCAAATTACCAGTACATCATGGATCATCTGTTCAGGTATGTTTGAATGACTTCTACTTTAACAGGTGAGCAATGAAATGTGCCCAGGATAGGTGTACCCGCATTACCCCGATGACTGTGTCATTTATTACTCCTTAGAACATATAATATCTGAACCCTGAGAAAGGGAGAATTTTGAGCCCCCGAAACGCGTTGACGGTTTTCTTTTTTCTTGCTCTTTAGTCTGATGCACTCATTGGTGCAAAAAAAAAAAAAACTTGAAAGAGGTAATAAGTAGCCCCGTCCCACTCTAATCAAAACAACAACAAAAAAAAGGTGGATTTGGGCAATTTAAGCCTTACTTTAATAGGTGTCCCCACTGGATGATTTCCATTCCTTCCTGTTTCGGTGACAACTGTAAGTTTTGATGCTCCATCGCTGTTTTTGTTGCAAAGATCATCAAGACAAATAGAGAGGACAACTCTCCCAAGTGTGGACACCGGAAGTAATAAAAGCCAGACAGGGGAGACAACCCCTAACCTCTCCACCTAAGTAAAAAAAAGGCATGTTTTGGCTTTAGCTGCTCACGCCAGTTTCTAGAGACGTCTTTATAATGTTTCAACCTGGGTGAAAAAACTGTAGACTGCCAATTATTATTATTTTTTTTATTTTTTTTACAACATTGCGGTTAAATATTTATTGAAGGAATAAGAGCAAAGTGCAGAAAAATAAAAAAGCTATTGACCGGCTCAATTCACAAAACTCAAACACAAGGATAAGGATCCTTTATTTTAGTCATGTGACTGTACTTTTAAAATTACAGTGTGTGTTGTGTGTGTGTGTATATAAGTGTCTATTATAAATCAATAAGTATATAATTTATTTTTAATTATTAATAAAAAATAAAAATACACACACACACACACACATATATATATATATAGTGTGTGTGCGTGTGTATGTGTGTATGTGTGTATGTGTGTATATATATATATATATATATATATATATATATATATATATATATATATATATATATATATATATATATATATAATATAATTTCTTTTTAATCATTTATAATAAAATATATATTTTAATAATTATTATTATTAATATATATATATATATAATTTTTATTTAATAATAATAAAAATATATATATTCATTAATGATAATAATATTATTATTAATTTAAAAAAAAATTATATATATATATATATATATATATATATATATATAATGTGTATCTCTCTTTTTTTTTTTTTTTTATTTTTTTTTTTATACGTATCAATTATCCTTGTGTGTTAGATTTGTGAATTGATCTTTTTTATAATGAGATCCCTATGGCTGGCAGCCTGTGCTATAATACTGTATCACCAGTAGATGGCAACATTGTATCATTAAGGATTTATAGCTAATGGTGATGCACTATAGTGTATGCAGGGTCTATTGTGAATGTACAATATACATTATAATACCAAAAGTATTGGGACACCTGCCTTTGCACGCACATTAACTTTTAATGTCATCCCAGTCTTAGTCCGTAGGTTTCAATATTGAGTTGGCCCACCCTTTGCAGCTATAACAGCTTCAACTCTTCTGGGAAGGCCGTCCTCAAGGTTTAGGAGTGTGTCTATGGGAATGTTTGACCGTTCTTCCAGAAGTGCATTTGTGAGGTCAGGCACTGATGTTGGACGAGAAGTCTCTGCTCTAATTCACCCCAAACGACGTGTTCTATCGGGATGAGGTCAGGACTCTGTGCAGGCCAGTCAAGTTCCTCCACCCCAAACTCCCTCATCCATGTCTTTATGGACCTTGCTTTGTGCACTGGTGCGCAGTCATGTTGGAACAGGAAAGGGCCGTCCCCAAACTGTTCCCACAAAGTTGGGAGCATGAAATTGTCCAAAATGTCTTGGTAGGCTGACGCTTTAAGCGTTCCCTTCACTGGAACTAAGGGGCCCAACCCCTGGAAAACAACCCCCCACCATAATCCTCCCTCCACCAAATGATTTGGACCAGAGCACAAAGCAAGGTCCATAAAGACATGGATGAGCGAGTTTGGGGTGGAGGAACTTGACCCCGCCCCATAATGACACTCACCTAATGAGATGTAGACATGAGGGTTGGGTCACCTGATTGTGTCATTGGGTAAGCCCCGCCCCTATGTTTACCTTTCGTTTTGGCTGTGTCCCTGGATGGGAGCAGTTGTGTTTGGTGGGTGACTTTTTTTGGTGTTTTTATGTTGTTTTTTTTAGGACTTGTGGTGTGTTTTCATTAACTTTAACCATTTTTTGTGGTGAATAAGTAGGGGTGCTCATTCACCTGAGGGGCGAAATCTGGGGGCCCCCTTGTTAACTACTTAAGGACCAGGCCTATTTTTTTACACTTGGTGTTTTACAAGTCAAAATCATCAGGTTTTTTTGCTAGAAAATTACTTAGAACCCCCAAACATCATATATATTTTTTTTTCAGACACCCTAGAGAATAAAATGGCGGTTGTTGCAATACTTTGTCAAACCGTATTTGCGCAGCGGTCTTAGAGACGCATTTCTTTTTTTTTTCTTTGAGAATTTTTTTAGTTTATTTTTTTAATTAAAAAAAATAGGAAACCAGTAAAGTTGGCCCAATTTTTTTTTTTATTATTGTGAAACATAATGTTATGCCGAGTAAATTGATACCCAACATGTCATGCTTCAAAATTGCGCCCGCTCGTGGAATGGCGCCAAACTTTGACACTTTCCTTAGGCGAAGTGGTTAAAGGGGGCTTCCAGATTCCGATAAGTCACCCCCCCCCCCGCATCCCCACAGCCACCAGGCCAGGGTTGTCGGAAAGAGGCCTTTGTCCCCATCAACATGGGAACGCCATTTTTTATTTCTTTTTTTCTGAATTTTTATTTTCCGGCAATTCTGTTTACGTTCAGCAGTCAGTGGGGGAAGCCCGCTGACAGCTGATGAGTCATCGGTTGTTAAGGACACGGCGGCCGGCTTCCCGCCCCTCTCCTTAGCATCCAGCTATTCTTCACACACAATTCGGATCGGTCATTTTTCGGCCGAACCTAATTCGAATCGGTCTGAAAAGTAGAAATTAGTTTGAAAACAGATAAACAAAGAAAAACTTATTTCAACTAAATTCGTTACTATTGTTATTTGGAGATTCGGATACATTCGAATAACTATAAAAATGTGTCTAAATTTACATTCGAAGCGAAACGAGTTGCCCATCTATTTATGATACACTGAACTTTAGCACCCTAAATATCAGTCCAGTAGGGTTTATATCTGTGTTGATTGTCATGCCACTGGATCACCTGAACTGATCACCTGGCCTGATCACCTGACCTGACCTGATCACCTGACCTGCTTTGTGCCGTACACACAGGTATATCATCGGGACGCTGGATTTGTTGGTCGCTGATGATTACATGCTCATCTACCTGAGCGGGTGTACTTCGCGAAGCAAAATCCCACCGATTGGTTGGCTCAAACGTTGCTATCGGGCCACCGGGAGGCGGTAAGTGGCAAAAGGCAGTCTCTGTGTGCATGACGGGTACACTTTTACAGCTACAGTCATTTTTTATTTTATTTTTTTGGTTGGTAAATTGCCCTCTTGGCTTCCTACAATTCTGGTTTTGAGATTGGTGCTCCTGGGTTCCCTGCTCTGCCCATCTTCCTCCATCATGACGAGGGAGCCGATCTCTACTGAATGGATTTTAAAATGATATCCATATCTATAACCCCCCTCTTGACCAGCCCCCCAGTGTCACTTTAGCAGCGACTTTACCCCCGTGGGGGGTGGGCGGGAAGGACTGGCCAATCACATGACCGCTGTGATTGGCTGTCACAGTGGTCACATGATCAGGAGATGGTACCCACCGGTTCCCGGTCATTCGCAGAGACCAAGCGCCATCTTTGACAGCTCGGTCACTATGCTGGGAGCACGCACTCGGCACAGAAATTTTTTAATCAGCCATCACTTGGAACAGGTGTCCCCATTGAGAATCCCCCTCCCCCATTCCTGTTCTGGTGACCACTCAAAATTCTGGATCTTCCTTCTTCCTGTCTCAGGTGACAACGGTCACCAAGGATTTTCCCTCACTTCCTGTATCAGGTGACAATGGTCACCAAGGATTTTCCTTCACTTCCTGTCTCGGGTGACAATGGTCACCAAGGATATTCCTTCACTTCCTGTATCAGGTGACAATGGTCACCAAGGATTTTCCTTCACTTTTTGTTTTAGGTTACATTGGTCACCAAGGATTTTCCCTCACTTCCTCTCTCGGGTGACAATGGTCACCAAGGGTTTTCCTTCACTTCCTGTCTCAGGTGACAATGGTCACCAAGGATATTCCCTCACTTCCTGTATCAGGTGACAATGGTCACCAAGGGTTTTCCCTCACTTCCTGTATCAGGTGACAATGGTCACCAAGGGTTTTCCCTCACTTCCTGTATCAGGTGACAATGGTCACCAAGGGGGTTTTCCTTCACTTCCTGTCTCAGGTGACAATGGTGACCAAGGATTTTCCTTCACTTCCTGTCTCAGGTGACAGTGGTCACCAAGGATTTTCCTACACTTCCTGTCTCAGGTGACAATGGTCACCAAGGATATTCCCTCACTTCCTGTATCAGGTGACAATGGTCACCAAGGGTTTTCCTTCACTTCCTGTATCAGGTGACAATGGTCACCAAGGATATTCCCTCACTTCCTGTATCAGGTGACAATGGTCACCAAGGATATTCCCTCACTTCCTGTCTCAGGTGACAATGGTCACTAAGGATATTCCTTCACTTCCTGTCTCAGGTGACAATGGTCACCAAGGACTTTCCTTCACTTTCTGTATCAGGTGACAATGGTCACCAAGGATTTTCCTTCACTTCCTGTCTCAGGTGACAATGGTCACCAAGGATTTTCCCTCACTTCCTGTATCAGGTGATAATGGTCACCAAGGATTTTCATTCACTTCTTGTCTCAGGTGACAATGGTTACCAGGGATTTTCCTTCACTTCCTGTCTCAGGTGACAATGGTCACCAAGGATTTTCCTTCACTTTTTGTCTTAGGTTACAATGGTCACCAAGGATTTTCCCTCACTTCCTCTCTCAGGTGACAATGGTCACCAAGGATTTACCCTCACTTCCTGTATCAGGTGATAATGGTCACCAAGGATTTTCATTCACTTCTTGTCTCAGGTGACAATGGTTACCAGGGATTTTCCTTCACTTCCTGTCTCAGGTGACAATGGTCACCGAGGATTTTCCTTCACTTCCTATGTCGGGGGACAATGGTCACCAAGGATTTTCCTTCACTTTCTGTCTCAGGTGACAATGGTCACCAAGGATATTCCTTCACTTCCTATATCAGGTGACAATGGTCACCAAGGATTTTCCTTCACCATTTGTCTTAGGTTACAATGGTCACCAAGGATTTTCCTTCACTTCCTCTCTCAGGTGACAATGGTCACCAAGGATTTTCCCTCCCTTCCTCTCTTAGGTGACAATGGTCACCAAGGGTTTTCCTTTACTTCCAGTCTCAGGTGACAATGGTCACCGAGGATATTCCTTCACTTCTTGTCTCGGATGACAATGGTCACCAAGAATATTCCCTCACTTCCTGTATAAGGTGACAATGGTCACCAAGGATTTCCTTCACTTCCTGTCTCAGGTGACAATGGTCACCAAGGATTTTCCCTCACTTCCTGTATCAGGTGATAATGGTCACCAAGGATTTTCATTCACTTCTTGTCTCAGGTGACAATGGTTACCAGGGATTTTCCTTCACTTCCTGTCTCAGGTGACAATGGTCACCAAGGATTTTCCTTCACTTTTTGTCTTAGGTTACAATGGTCACCAAGGATTTTCCCTCACTTCCTCTCTCAGGTGACAATGGTCACCAAGGATTTTCCCTCACTTCCTGTATCAGGTGATAATGGTCACCAAGGATTTTCATTCACTTCTTGTCTCAGGTGACAATGGTTACCAGGGATTTTCCTTCACTTCCTGTCTCAGGTGACAATGGTCACCGAGGATTTTCCTTCACTTCCTATGTCGGGGGACAATGGTCACCAAGGATTTTCCTTCACTTTCTGTCTCAGGTGACAATGGTCACCAAGGATATTCCTTCACTTCCTATATCAGGTGACAATGGTCACCAAGGATTTTCCTTCACCATTTGTCTTAGGTTACAATGGTCACCAAGGATTTTCCTTCACTTCCTCTCTCAGGTGACAATGGTCACCAAGGATTTTCCCTCCCTTCCTCTCTTAGGTGACAATGGTCACCAAGGGTTTTCCTTTACTTCCAGTCTCAGGTGACAATGGTCACCGAGGATATTCCTTCACTTCTTGTCTCGGATGACAATGGTCACCAAGAATATTCCCTCACTTCCTGTATCAGGTGACAATGGTCACCAAGGATTTCCTTCACTTTCTGTCTCAAGTGACAATGGTCACAATTGATTTTCCTTCACTTCCTGCCTGTGACAAGTCATCACCAGGTTCCAACCCTTCACAAATCCATCCAAAACGAAAATAAAAAGTTTTGCATTTAGAAAAACTCTAAAGGAAAGAGTGCAGCAGTAGGAGTGAGACTCTCATCCTGATGTCTCTAAAGCTTGGCGTTAGTGCTGCTTTACTGGCGTAGGAAAAATCTTCTTTTGCTGCAAGGCTGTTGCCTTTCTTTTGTTTTTCATTTTAGGTTAAAGAAAAATCTGAAGTCGGTGTTGATCGTTCACCCCACATGGTACGTGAGAGCCCTGCTGGCCATCATACGGCCCTTTATCAGGTTAGTGGACTCCCGTAGGTTTGTTTGTATAAATAAATGAGGAATTTGCAAACTCTGTTAACCGATTTTGAATGGAAAGCTTTGATCCACAAACACATTGGCAACTCACATGAAGCAAGCTTGTGGAGGGCGCCATCTAAGTGCAGCATTGAACCATTTATGGTATGATAAAAACTAATTGGCAACTCACATGAAGTATGTTTGTGGAGGGCGCCATCAAGGGTACTTTTGGTACTACATCATACAAAGACATTGTAGACAATTGGGCTCTTCCAACCTTGCGGTAACAGTTTGGGGAACCCTTTACTGTGCCCCTGTGTCTCTATAAAGACCTGGTTTGACTAGTTTGGTGTGGAGGAACTTGAGTGTCCTCCAAACAGTCCCGACCTGAACCCTACCGACCACCTTTGGAATGAATTGGAGCGTTGATTGTAAGCCAGGTCTCCTCATCCAACATCAGTACTGGTGGGCAACCCCCTAAAGACATGGCTTGTCCATTTTGGTGTGGAGGACCTTGAATGGCCCACACAGAGCCCCAACCGCAACCCTACTGATTACCTTTGGGATGAAATGGAATGTTGATTTAGAGCCAGGTCTTCTCATCCAACATCTGTACCTGACCTCATAAATGGTGGCCAACTCCATCAAGGGAATGGTCTGACCAGGTTAGTGAGGAGGAACTCAAGTGTCCTCTACAGAGACTCACTCGACTTCAACCTCAAGCCTACTGAACACCTTTGAGATGAACTGAAATGTTGATCGCAAACTGAGTAATCTCATCCAACATCAGTACCTTACCTCATAAATGGTGGCCAACTCCACAGACACGGTTTGACTAGTTTGGTGTGGAGGAACTTGAGTTTCCTCCACAGAGCCCTGACCTCAACCCTACTGAACACCTTTTGGGATGAATTGGAATGTTGATTTTTCGAGCCAGGATTTCGAGCCAACATCAGTACCTGACCTCATATTGGTGGCCAGCTCTATAAGGAAATGGTTTTACCAGTTTGGTGTGGAGGAACTCAAGTGTCCCCGACAGAGCCCTGACCTCAACCCTACTGAACACCTTTAGAATAAATTGGAATGCCGATGGTGACACGATCGCGGGACACCGGCGGACATTGAGTCCGTGTGACCTACGGGCACAGTCACGGAGCTCACGGCAGGCGCGCGCAACCGCACGGCGGGATTTTCAAAGCAATGTACAGGTACGTTGCTTTGCCCACACGAGCCATTCTGCCGTATATGTTCGTTAGGCGGTCGGCAAGTGGTTAAAGGAACTTGAGTGTTCTGCACAGAGCCCTGACCTCCTCAACACTACTGAACACCTTAGGAATACATTGGAATGCCAATGGTGAGCTAGGTCTCCTCACCCAACATCAGTACCTGACTTTACAAATGGAGGCCAGCTTCATAAAGACATGGTTTGACCAGTTTGGTTTGAAGGACCTCAAGTTCCCGGCACAGAGCCCTGACATCAAACCTTACTAACAGGGCCGTCCTTATTAGCATCATGGGCCCCTGGGCAAAGTACTGCACTGGGGCCCCTGCCAGCCTGCCCCAAATTTATGCACCTATTTAAGAATTTAAGTATCAATAGTTGATAGAATTAAACATGTGTATATATATTAGTACTTTCAATAAAATTGATTTTAAACCATAAGAAAACATGCCATAGATCAAATACTAATTCAACACACAGAGCACATGGGGGAGGCAGAAGGGCATCAGGAGGGCAAAGTACAAGTTCTGGGATTCTGCTCAGGACAAGGCCATCATCCTGGGAAAACTTAGTAAAATGCATGACTATCCTAGCAGATATGGGACAGTTGGCAAATATGATGTAATGCAAGACTATTATGGGGCCCCCCATGCACCTGGGGCCCATGGGCAGTGCCCAAGTGTGCCCAGGCATTAAGACAGCCCTGCTTACTAAACACCTTTTAGGTTGAATTGGAATCCCAATTGGGAGCCAGGTTTTCCCATCCCGCGTCAGTTTTGGGTTGGGATGTCCATCAGGCTTAACTAGATGTGATTGGTCAGTTTTCCCACAAACATTTGGCCATGTATTGAACCTTTTTACCACCCTGTGGAAGCCTGCAACTAGATAAGATGTAAATTTGATGTTTTTCAGTTCCTAGTACTTTTTTTTTTTTTAATATCTATTTCAGTGCCAAGTTCATTCGGAAGGTGGCTTTTGTTAAAAATTTGACCGAACTTTCACAACTGGTGTCACTGGATCCCCTCCATATACCGGACTGTATAGAACAGTGAGTAAATGCTTTGTAGCTCAAACTCCAGCCAAAATGTTTTTCGTTTTGGATAGTGTGGGGGTCACTAAAACTTCTATTTCATTTTTATTGCTGTCTGAGACTCTTTTGGGGGAGGTCTTCTGCCAGGGTCAGGGAGTCAGAGGTCACCAGAGAGTTACTTGTTTGTCTACTGCCTGATCACACATGCTGTCCTCCAGCTTCCAAATGTACAGCGTGTGAGATCAGGTGGTTGACAGTGCAGCACCTGTTGGTCTTTAGGTCACCTCTTGCTCAAACTGACCAAGCAATAGTTTAAATATATCTGTGACGGACCCTTGTCCTCAAACAAAACTTGGTCCGCCGTCCATGCTTCCTCTGTCCAGAACCAGCATCATCCAAGACTCTCCAGCCCCCCCCCCCCAGTCACCAGACAACACCTCAGTGTAGAGAGGCAAACAACAAACTGCTTTATTTTCACACATGAACACAACAGATATCTCACTTCAAAACACTTCCCTCCCACCCTTGGAAAACAGGGCGGGTTAAACTGTCCAATGGCAATGGACACACAGGTCAGGTGTGTTCAAACTTCTCATCAGTAAACAGTCTTATCCACAGGGGGCTGCTGGAGGAACCCCCCTCCCCCTTTCCTCACAGCAAGACACTTACGCATCCCCATAGGTGTACGCAGCGTATTGCGTTAGGTTGTGCACCCCAAAGCTCAAACGCACCCTACCGATTACTCACAATGTTCATTCAAAAAGGGAAGGGAACAGTAAATTACGTATTTAATGGCCCCTTCCCCATTCATCCTAAAATATCCCCGCAGCAACAGCCGGCGGTAAAGGAGAGGAGGGAAGCCAGCAGCACTGCAGGAGGAAGGGAGGGGCCAAGGCAGTAGGGCAAATCTGTGCTGCACAGGGTAATTAGGGTGTGCCTGGGCACACCTGGCACACCCTGTGCGCACGCCTATGCGCATTCAATTATAGTTGAGGCAGACAGCCACAATAGAATACAGTCACACCCCAAACCATCACAGCAAATAGTCTAACAGCATGAGACACACAATATATACATTTTACAAGGTTCCAGTGTGGCTGTAAAGAGAGTCCGACTAGTACAGATCAGAATGGAGTTCTCATTCACCCTTCGCCCATATTAGAGACACAGGGTGATTAAACATATAAGAGGCGTTGGGGAAGCTGGACAAGGAGCCTCCAGAGCTCTCCAGGGTAAGTTCCACAAACCCCCCACCCAAAGTCACTCCCGTCACAATATCTAAAACCTAAAATTTGGGGGTTCTTTGCTCCCTTCTCTTTTGGCACCTGGTTCCCTTCACCTTGACACCCCGTCTACTTTCTTTTCGTTCTTTCTTTCCTTTTATACTTAGTCTTCTCCAGGGCTTTTTCAGCAGGAACGCAGAGTAATGCAGTTCAGGCCCCTTCAGCGCTGACTGTATGTAATGGCAAAAGGTGGTGGTGGGTCTATTGCTGGGGGATCTATTGTTGCTGGGGAGGTCTATTTGTTTTTGAGGGGGTCCTATGTTGCTGGGAAGGATCTGTTGATGCTGGCTGCTGGGAAATCTGTAGCTGCTGGCAGGGTTCTATTGCTGCTTGTGAAGGATCTATTGTTTCTTGAGGGGTCTTATGTTGCTGGGGGGGTCCATTGCTGCTGGGAAATCCATTGTTGCTGGCAGGGGTATATTGCTGCTGGTGAGGGGTCTATTGTTTCTTGAGGTGTCTTGCGTTGCTGGAAGGAATCTCCTGTTGACGGAGGGTCCATTGATGCTGGCTGCTGGAGGGTCTATTCATGGTGACTACTGGGAAAGCTATTGTTTCTGGTGGGGGATCTATTGTTTCGGGGGGGGGGGTCTATATTATTGCCTTTTTTTTTTTTATTAACAAATTCCATAGAAATGACTTTGCCTTACCAAATGAATGGTTCTGTATTCTTTAAAGTGGTTGTAAACCCTTTACAAACCACTTTTACCTACAGGCAAGCCTGGATTAAGGCTTACCTGTAGGTGCTCGAAATACCGTATCTCCTAAACCTCCACGGTTTAGGAGATCTTTACAAAAGAGATGGGTGGCAATGTCTACAGTGCACTTTAGAAACAGCGATCATGCATGCGCGGGAGTGACGTCATCGCGGCTCCGGCCAATCACATCGCCGGAGCCGGGATACCCGGAAGGAAGAGGGTGAAAGATGGACGCTTCGTGGAACTGGGGACAGCGATGACATTACAGGCTTCGGGTTTCAGGTAAGTGACACATAATGGGCTACTATGCGATGCATAGTAGCCCATTATGCTTTACCTTTTGCAGGGAAATAAAGAGGAAGTAAAACCCATCAGGGTTTAGTTCCTCTTTAAAATGGGCAGTACTGGGGGGTGGGTAGGGGATGGGGAACCAAGGGACAGTGCTCGGGGGTGGGCAACCAAGGGACAGTGCTCGTGGGTGGGGAACCAAGGGACAGTGCTCGGGGGTGGGGAACCAAGGGGACAGTGCTCGGGGGGTGGGGAACCAAGGGGACAGTGCTCGGGGGGTGGGGAACCAAGGGGACAGTGCTCGGGGGGTGGGGAACCAAGGGGACAGTGCTCGGGGGGTGGGGAACCAAGGGGACAGTGCTCGGGGGGTGGGGAACCAAGGGGACAGTGCTCGGGGGGTGGGGAACCAAGGGACAGTGCTCGGGGGGTGGGGAACCAAGGGACAGTGCTCGGGGGGTGGGGAACCAAGGGGACAGTGCTCGGGGGGTGGGGAACCAAGGGGACAGTGCTCGGGGGGTGGGGAACCAAGGGGACAGTGCTCGGGGGGTGGGGAACCAAGGGGACAGTGCTCGGGGGGTGGGGAACCAAGGGGACAGTGCTCGGGGGGTGGGGAACCAAGGGGACAGTGCTCGGGGGGTGGGGAACCAAGGGAACGGTGCTCGGGGGGTGGGGAACCAAGGGAACGGTGCTCGGGGGTGGGGAACCAAGGGAACGGTGCTTAGGGGTGGGGAACCAAGGGGACGGTGCTTAGGGGTGGGGAACCAAGGGGACGGTGCTTAGGGGTGGGGAACCAAGGGGACGGTGCTTAGGGGTGGGGAACCAAGGGGACAGTGCTTAGGGGTGGGGAACCAAGGGGACAGTGCTTAGGGGTGGGGAACCAAGGGGACAGTGCTTAGGGGTGGGGAACCAAGGGGACAGTGCTTAGGGGTGGGAAACCAAGGGACAGTGCTTAGGGGTGGGGAACCAAGGGACAGTGCTTAGGGGTGGGGACCAAGGGACAGTGCTCAGGGGTGGGGACAAGGGGTGAGTCAGAAGGGGTGGGGGTTCCTGCACCTATTCTCTGAGAAAAAAAAGCCCTGGTTTTCTCCATGTTCTTTACCTCATCATTCCCTACTATACAGCCTACCCGTCTGGTGTCGTAATTTCCACCAATCTACTCTACTCTACGATCCTCCCTGAATTATTCATACACTCTAGTGATGACCATGGAAACAAAAGAGTTTCTCATTTTTTTCCTCATTTTTTTAATAGGAAATTCCTATCTCCAGATTTGATGACTTGTATCTTTTTCAGGTTGGACCTTGAGCTGAAGCGGTAAGCCTGAGGACCTCGTGGATTGGAAATGCTGTATGGGGGCTGCAATGATGGAAGATGACCTTTCTGGGAATCGCTGTCCGTTTTTACAGAGACAAATGGGCAATGGACTGACCCCAGGGTGCCTGGGCCTGTAGCTGTTTGGTGGGACCCCTGTTGGTGGTATTTTGTACAACATTTTTTTTTTTACGGTGAAGAGGCTCGCATATGGTGCTGGACTAAGTAAAGAATATCTGCACATACTGACAAGGACTATGCTACACCTCCAGGGACAACCAACATCTATGGTTGTACAATGGCCAAATATGTTACAAAATTAAAAAAATAGTTTTTGTGATGGGAACGATACCGGGAGTGCTGCCTAAGCTGCTTTGATCATCCAAGATGGTGCCATTGCTACAGAGAAGGAAACTTTCGTGGGACATTGGCGTTGGAAGCGACTTTAGTTCTGAGTCCCCTCCTTGTTCCAGAGTGGAGACTTATTTATTTTTTTACTGTCCAGCTTGCGTCTAACGCCTCTCAGATCTTCTTTCTCGCCTTTGGGTGTTCCGTGTATTTTACCTGGAATTGGATCTTTAAAGTGAAACTTCAGTTAATTTTAAAAAGTTTTGTAGCGAGTGGGGGAAGGGTCGGATCCCGTGTCTTTTTTTTTTTATTATTATTTCTGTGTCCCCATGGAGGAGAATCCCCTTCTTGCTTGGCTCTTTTTAACTGTCTTTGTGTATATTATCATGTATATATTTCTGTATTCGTCTTGTGCCTCTTTGGAGGGTGTGGTCTTTAGAATAGACGTCATTCTTTTCTCTGTGTTTTTTGTAGGTGCTAATAAACTATTTTTGTAAAGTGGATATTGCCGATGTATATATACTGTATAACAGAGGACTCCAAACTTTTCGAGGCTAGATTGTGGCTAGTGGGGGGTAGAAAATGTCCTAGGCCCAACATTAGAATAAATGGGGCCTCAGGGTTGGTGGTCAGTATGAGGAAGAATAGTTCCCTATCATTGGTGTCAGTCGGAGGAATAGTGTCCCATCATTGGTGTCAGTCGGAGGAATAGTGTCCCATCATTGGTATCAGTCGGAGGAATAGTGTCCCATCATTGGTATCAGTGGAAGGAATAGTTCCCCATCATTGTGTAGCGGGTATCTGAATTATGTGAGGACTCTGGTGGTGTGAGGTTCCTTGGGGCCCCTGGGTGGCGCTGTTGCCTGGGGCCGGAGTTGAACTCACACCGCAAACTGTGCCTTTTTGTCCTCCCCTGGAGCTGGTACAGCGGGGCGGGGAACCCGCTGTGGCGCGAAGGGAGAGGTCATAAAAGGGGTGGGGGCCCGGATTTTGGGGGAGAGAGTTGGAGGACGCGGCCGCGCCCAGGCACCTTCAGCTTGGGTGCTGGCGTTCCGGTGTTCCGGGCCTAGGCGCCCTTGGCCTAGCTGGAGCGGAGATGGAGTCCATCTCAGGAACCTTTAGCCTGGGGTGAGGTACTATGGCGGATGCCTGGGGCTCAGTACCTTCGACTGAGTTCCGCGAGGGTGGAGGAATCCGAGGGGGCCCTAACTCCTTGGGTGCCCGTGTCTGAGTTCGTGAGGATTGGTGCGCAGTAACTTCTCTGAAGAGCCCGGCGCAGCATCGCTGGTGACGGAGAGGCCTCCATTTCTCCCTTGGACGGATTTCTTCCTCTGACAGGGGCAAAGTGAGCGAAGGTAATTCACGTTCTATATTACCTAGTCAGTGGCAGTGACTATTCACCACTGGTGACAGCACAGTAGGCAGCAGCAAGAAGGGAAAGGATTGTGCCTCGATCTGTCCCCCCATTATTCAAAAGGAGAAAGATTGTTTTATTGCTTGGCAAGAAGAATAAAACTGAGTTGTACCTATTCACTGTGTGGAACTTGGGTTACTAAGCAAAGGAGTCAGGGACGAAGGACTGGACTTGTCTCTAGTACACCTACACAAAAGCCCAATCTTTGGCCTTCACCTCCCAGTTACGGAGGACACGGGCCGTGGTGTGTATCATCTCTCCCTCCCAGGTACCCCAAGACAACAGCCATATAACCGATGAAGCAAGAGACAGGGGTGAGGCTGCTACAATTGGTGTCAGTGGAAGGAATAGTGCCCCATCATTGGTATCAGTAGGGAGGAATAGTTCCCCATCATTGGTATCAGTACAAGGAATAGTGTCCCATCATTGGTATCAGTGGGAGGAATAGTGTCCCATCATTGGTATCAGTGGGAGGAATAGTGCCCCATCATTGTTATTAGTGGAAGGAATAGTGTCCCATCATTGGTGTCAGTGGGAGGAATAGTGCCCCATCATTGGTGTCAGTGGGAGGAATAGTGCCCCATCATTGGTGTCAGTGGGAGGAATAGTGCCCCATCATTGGTGTCAGTGGGAGGAATAGTGCCCCATCATTGGTGTCAGTGGGAGGAATAGTGCCCCATCATTGGTGTCAGTGGGAGGAATAGTGCCCCATCATTGGTGTCAGTGGGAGGAATAGTGCCCCATCATTGGTGTCAGTGGGAGGAATAGTGTCCCATCATTGGTGTCAGTGGGAGGAATAGTATCCTATCATTGGTGTCAGTGGGAGGAATGATGCTCCATCATTGGTGTCAGTGGGAGGAATGATGCTCCATCATTGGTATCAGTGGGAGGAATAGTGTCCCATCATTGGTGTCAGTGGGAGGAATAGTGTCCCATCCTTGGTATCAGTGGGAGGAATAGTGTCCCATCATTGGTATCAGTGGGAGGAATAGTGTCCCATCATTGGTATCAGTGGGAGGAATAGTGTCCCATCATTGGTGTCAGTGGGAGGAATAGTGCCCCATCATTGGTATCAGTGGGAGGAATAGTGTCCCATCATTGGTATCAGTGGGAGGAATAGTGTCCCATCATTGGTATCAGTGGGAGGAATAGTGTCCCCATCATTGGTGTCAGTGGGAGGAATAGTGTCCCATCATTGGTGTCAGTGGGAGGAATAGTGTCCCCATCATTGGTGTCAGTGGGAGGAATAGTGTCCCATCCTTGGTATCAGTGGGAGGAATAGTGTCCCCATCATTGGTGTCAGTGGGAGGAATAGTGTCCCATCCTTGGTATCCGTGGGAGGAATAGTGTCCCATCATTGGTATCAGTGGGAGGAATAGTGTCCCATCATTGGTATCAGTGGGAGGAATAGTGTCCCATCATTGGTATCCGTGGGAGGAATAGTGTCCCATCATTGGTATCAGTGGGAGGAATAGTGTCCCATCATTGGTATCAGTGGGAGGAATAGTGTCCCATCATTGGTATCAGTGGGAGGAATAGTGTCCCATCATTGGTGTCAGTGGGAGGAATAGTGTCCCCATCATTGGTGTCAGTGGGAGGAATAGTGTCCCCATCATTGGTGTCAGTGGGAGGAATAGTGTCCCATCATTGGTATCAGTGGGAGGAATAGTGTCCCATCATTGGTATCAGTGGGAGGAATAGTGTCCCATCATTGGTATCAGTGGGAGGAATAGTGTCCCATCATTGGTATCAGTGGGAGGAATAGTGTCCCATCATTGGTATCAGTGGGAGGAATAGTGTCCCATCATTGGTATCAGTGGGAGGAATAGTGTCCCCATCATTGGTGTCAGTGGGAGGAATAGTGTCCCATCATTGGTGTCAGTGGGAGGAATAGTGTCCCCATCATTGGTGTCAGTGGGAGGAATAGTGTCCCATCCTTGGTATCCGTGGGAGGAATAGTGTCCCATCATTGGTATCAGTGGGAGGAATAGTGTCCCATCATTGGTATCAGTGGGAGGAATAGTGTCCCATCATTGGTATCAGTGGGAGGAATAGTGTCCCATCATTGGTGTCAGTGGGAGGAATAGTGCCCCATCATTGGTATCAGTGGGAGGAATAGTGTCCCATCATTGGTGTCAGTGGGAGGAATAGTGTCCCATCATTGGTGTCAGTGGGAGGAATAGTGTCCCATCATTGGTATCAGTGGGAGGAATAGTGTCCCATCATTGGTGTCAGTGGGAGGAATAGTGTCCCATCCTTGGTATCAGTGGGAGGAATAGTGTCCCATCATTGGTATCAGTGGGAGGAATAGTGTCCCATCATTGGTATCAGTGGGAGGAATAGTGTCCCATCATTGGTATCAGTGGGAGGAATAGTGTCCCCATCATTGGTGTCAGTGGGAGGAATAGTGTCCCCATCATTGGTGTCAGTGGGAGGAATAGTGTCCCCATCATTGGTGTCAGTGGGAGGAATAGTGCCCCATCATTGGTATCAGTGGGAGGAATAGTGTCCCATCATTGGTATCAGTGGGAGGAATAGTGTCCCATCATTGGTATCAGTGGGAGGAATAGTGTCCCCATCATTGGTGTCAGTGGGAGGAATAGTGTCCCATCATTGGTGTCAGTGGGAGGAATAGTGTCCCCATCATTGGTGTCAGTGGGAGGAATAGTGTCCCATCCTTGGTATCAGTGGGAGGAATAGTGTCCCCATCATTGGTGTCAGTGGGAGGAATAGTGTCCCATCCTTGGTATCCGTGGGAGGAATAGTGTCCCATCATTGGTATCAGTGGGAGGAATAGTGTCCCATCATTGGTGTCAGTGGGAGGAATAGTGTCCCATCCTTGGTATCAGTGGGAGGAATAGTGTCCCATCATTGGTATCAGTGGGAGGAATAGTGTCCCATCATTGGTGTCAGTGGGAGGAATAGTGTCCCATCCTTGGTATCAGTGGGAGGAATAGTGTCCCATCATTGGTATCAGTGGGAGGAATAGTGTCCCATCATTGGTATCAGTGGGAGGAATAGTGTCCCATCATTGGTGTCAGTGGGAGGAATAGTGCCCCATCATTGGTATCAGTGGGAGGAATAGTGTCCCATCATTGGTATCAGTGGGAGGAATAGTGTCCCATCATTGGTATCAGTGGGAGGAATAGTGTCCCCATCATTGGTGTCAGTGGGAGGAATAGTGTCCCCATCATTGGTGTCAGTGGGAGGAATAGTGTCCCCATCATTGGTGTCAGTGGGAGGAATAGTGTCCCATCCTTGGTATCAGTGGGAGGAATAGTGTCCCCATCATTGGTATCCGTGGGAGGAATAGTGTCCCATCATTGGTATCAGTGGGAGGAATAGTGTCCCATCATTGGTATCAGTGGGAGGAATAGTGTCCCATCATTGGTGTCAGTGGGAGGAATAGTGCCCCATCATTGGTATCAGTGGGAGGAATAGTGTCCCATCATTGGTATCAGTGGGAGGAATAGTGTCCCATCATTGGTGTCAGTGGGAGGAATAGTGTCCCATCATTGGTGTCAGTGGGAGGAATAGTGTCCCATCATTGGTGTCAGTGGGAGGAATAGTGTCCCATCCTTGGTATCAGTGGGAGGAATAGTGTCCCATCATTGGTATCAGTGGGAGGAATAGTGTCCCATCATTGGTATCAGTGGGAGGAATAGTGTCCCATCATTGGTATCAGTGGGAGGAATAGTGTCCCCATCATTGGTGTCAGTGGGAGGAATAGTGTCCCCATCATTGGTGTCAGTGGGAGGAATAGTGTCCCCATCATTGGTGTCAGTGGGAGGAATAGTGCCCCATCATTGGTATCAGTGGGAGGAATAGTGTCCCATCATTGGTATCAGTGGGAGGAATAGTGTCCCATCATTGGTGTCAGTGGGAGGAATAGTGTCCCCATCATTGGTGTCAGTGGGAGGAATAGTGTCCCATCATTGGTGTCAGTGGGAGGAATAGTGTCCCCATCATTGGTGTCAGTGGGAGGAATAGTGTCCCATCCTTGGTATCAGTGGGAGGAATAGTGTCCCCATCATTGGTGTCAGTGGGAGGAATAGTGTCCCATCCTTGGTATCAGTGGGAGGAATAGTGTCCCATCATTGGTGTCAGTGGGAGGAATAGTGTCCCATCCTTGGTATCAGTGGGAGGAATAGTGCCCCATCATTGGTATCAGTGGGAGGAATAGTGTCCCATCATTGGTGTCAGTGGGAGGAATAGTGTCCCATCCTTGGTATCAGTGGGAGGAATAGTGTCCCATCATTGGTATCAGTGGGAGGAATAGTGTCCCATCATTGGTATCAGTGGGAGGAATAGTGTCCCATCATTGGTGTCAGTGGGAGGAATAGTGCCCCATCATTGGTATCATTGGGAGGAATAGTGTCCCATCATTGGTATCAGTGGGAGGAATAGTGTCCCATCATTGGTATCAGTGGGAGGAATAGTGTCCCCATCATTGGTGTCAGTGGGAGGAATAGTGTCCCCATCATTGGTGTCAGTGGGAGGAATAGTGTCCCCATCATTGGTGTCAGTGGGAGGAATAGTGTCCCATCATTGGTGTCAGTGGGAGGAATAGTGTCCCATCATTGGTGTCAGTGGGAGGAATAGTGTCCCATCATTGGTATCAGTGGGAGGAATAGTGTCCCATCATTGGTGTCAGTGGGAGGAATAGTGTCCCATCCTTGGTATCAGTGGGAGGAATAGTGTCCCATCATTGGTATCAGTGGGAGGAATAGTGTCCCATCATTGGTGTCAGTGGGAGGAATAGTGTCCCATCCTTGGTATCAGTGGGAGGAATAGTGTCCCATCATTGGTATCAGTGGGAGGAATAGTGTCCCATCATTGGTATCAGTGGGAGGAATAGTGTCCCATCATTGGTATCAGTGGGAGGAATAGTGTCCCATCATTGGTATCAGTGGGAGGAATAGTGTCCCCATCATTGGTGTCAGTGGGAGGAATAGTGTCCCATCATTGGTGTCAGTGGGAGGAATAGTGTCCCCATCATTGGTGTCAGTGGGAGGAATAGTGTCCCATCCTTGGTATCCGTGGGAGGAATAGTGTCCCATCCTTGGTATCCGTGGGAGGAATAGTGTCCCATCATTGGTATCAGTGGGAGGAATAGTGTCCCATCATTGGTATCAGTGGGAGGAATAGTGTCCCATCATTGGTGTCAGTGGGAGGAATAGTGCCCCATCATTGGTATCAGTGGGAGGAATAGTGTCCCATCATTGGTATCAGTGGGAGGAATAGTGTCCCATCATTGGTGTCAGTGGGAGGAATAGTGTCCCCATCATTGGTGTCAGTGGGAGGAATAGTGTCCCCATCATTGGTGTCAGTGGGAGGAATAGTGTCCCATCATTGGTATCAGTGGGAGGAATAGTGTCCCATCATTGGTATCAGTGGGAGGAATAGTGTCCCATCATTGCTATCAGTGGGAGGAATAGTGTCCCATCATTGGTATCAGTGGGAGGAATAGTGTCCCATCATTGGTATCAGTGGGAGGAATAGTGTCCCCATCATTGGTGTCAGTGGGAGGAATAGTGTCCCATCATTGGTGTCAGTGGGAGGAATAGTGTCCCCATCATTGGTGTCAGTGGGAGGAATAGTGTCCCATCCTTGGTATCAGTGGGAGGAATAGTGTCCCCATCATTGGTGTCAGTGGGAGGAATAGTGTCCCATCCTTGGTATCCGTGGGAGGAATAGTGTCCCATCCTTGGTATCCGTGGGAGGAATAGTGTCCCATCATTGGTATCAGTGGGAGGAATAGTGTCCCATCATTGGTATCAGTGGGAGGAATAGTGTCCCATCATTGGTGTCAGTGGGAGGAATAGTGCCCCATCATTGGTATCAGTGGGAGGAATAGTGTCCCATCATTGGTATCAGTGGGAGGAATAGTGTCCCATCATTGGTGTCAGTGGGAGGAATAGTGTCCCATCATTGGTATCAGTGGGAGGAATAGTGTCCCATCATTGGTGTCAGTGGGAGGAATAGTGTCCCATCCTTGGTATCAGTGGGAGGAATAGTGTCCCATCATTGGTATCAGTGGGAGGAATAGTGTCCCATCATTGGTATCAGTGGGAGGAATAGTGTCCCATCATTGGTATCAGTGGGAGGAATAGTGTCCCCATCATTGGTGTCAGTGGGAGGAATAGTGTCCCCATCATTGGTGTAAGTGGGAGGAATAGTGTCCCCATCATTGGTGTCAGTGGGAGGAATAGTGCCCCATCATTGGTATCAGTGGGAGGAATAGTGTCCCATCATTGGTATCAGTGGGAGGAATAGTGTCCCATCATTGGTATCAGTGGGAGGAATAGTGTCCCATCATTGGTGTCAGTGGGAGGAATAGTGTCCCATCATTGGTATCAGTGGGAGGAATAGTGTCCCATCATTGGTGTCAGTGGGAGGAATAGTGTCCCATCCTTGGTATCAGTGGGAGGAATAGTGTCCCATCATTGGTATCAGTGGGAGGAATAGTGTCCCATCATTGGTATCAGTGGGAGGAATAGTGTCCCATCATTGGTATCAGTGGGAGGAATAGTGTCCCATCATTGGTATCAGTGGGAGGAATAGTGTCCCCATCATTGGTGTCAGTGGGAGGAATAGTGTCCCCATCATTGGTGTCAGTGGGAGGAATAGTGTCCCCATCATTGGTGTCAGTGGGAGGAATAGTGCCCCATCATTGGTATCAGTGGGAGGAATAGTGTCCCATCATTGGTATCAGTGGGAGGAATAGTGTCCCCATCATTGGTGTCAGTGGGAGGAATAGTGTCCCCATCATTGGTGTCAGTGGGAGGAATAGTGCCCCATCATTGGTATCAGTGGGAGGAATAGTGCCCCATCATTGGTATCAGTGGGAGGAATAGTGTCCCATCATTGGTATCAGTGGGAGGAATAGTGTCCCATCATTGGTATCAGTGGGAGGAATAGTGTCCCCATCATTGGTGTCAGTGGGAGGAATAGTGTCCCATCATTGGTGTCAGTGGGAGGAATAGTGTCCCCATCATTGGTGTCAGTGGGAGGAATAGTGTCCCATCCTTGGTATCAGTGGGAGGAATAGTGTCCCATCATTGGTGTCAGTGGGAGGAATAGTGTCCCATCCTTGGTATCAGTGGGAGGAATAGTGTCCCATCCTTGGTATCAGTGGGAGGAATAGTGTCCCATCATTGGTGTCAGTGGGAGGAATAGTGTCCCATCCTTGGTATCAGTGGGAGGAATAGTGTCCCATCATTGGTATCAGTGGGAGGAATAGTGTCCCATCATTGGTATCAGTGGGAGGAATAGTGTCCCATCATTGGTATCAGTGGGAGGAATAGTGCCCCATCATTGGTGTCAGTGGGAGGAATAGTGTCCCATCATTGGTATCAGTGGGAGGAATAGTGTCCCATCATTGGTATCAGTGGGAGGAATAGTGTCCCCATCATTGGTGTCAGTGGGAGGAATAGTGTCCCCATCATTGGTGTCAGTGGGAGGAATAGTGTCCCCATCATTGGTGTCAGTGGGAGGAATAGTGTCCCATCCTTGGTATCAGTGGGAGGAATAGTGTCCCCATCATTGGTATCCGTGGGAGGAATAGTGTCCCATCATTGGTATCAGTGGGAGGAATAGTGCCCCATCATTGGTATCAGTGGGAGGAATAGTGTCCCATCATTGATATCAGTGGGAGGAATAGTGCCCCATCATTGGTATCAGTGGGAGGAATAGTGTCCCATCATTGGTATCAGTGGGAGGAATAGTGTCCCATCATTGGTGTCAGTGGGAGGAATAGTGTCCCATCATTGGTATCAGTGGGAGGAATAGTGTCCCATCATTGGTGTCAGTGGGAGGAATAGTGTCCCCATCATTGGTGTCAGTGGGAGGAATAGTGCCCCATCATTGGTATCAGTGGGAGGAATAGTGTCCCATCATTGGTGTCAGTGGGAGGAATAGTGTCCCATCATTGGTATCAGTGGTAGGAATAGTGCCCCATCATTGGTGTCAGTGGGAGGAATAGTGTCCCATCATTGGTGTCAGTGGGAGGAATAGTGCCCCGCCCATCATTGGAGCACAGGTGTGTCAGGAGGAAGGTGCCTCTGAAGCTGCTCTGTGAGAAGGGAGTGGTGGTGAAATCTATCCCAGCTCCCTGGCCCCCTTTCTGGGGAGGCCATGGAGGCCAGCAGGGCCTCTCCTGCTGGAGGCTCCCAGCCATCTCCTGGGCCGTCGGGTGAACTGCCTGCCTCTGCACAAGCTGATCTCTCTGCCCCTGGTGAGGATGAAGGCTCGGAGGCCATTCGGGAGCGAGTGGTGGCCGGGATTAAGGTCCTGAACAGGGAGAGGGACAAGCTCTACAAGCTGAGAGCGGAGTTGAAGACCTCCGAAATGTGCTTTATATATATATTTTTTTCCCCAGTCTGTTCGGTAAGTACAAAATAAAAATGCATTATGGCCACTAGATGGAGCTAACTATCATAATAAATATGTATTTCCTATGATCATCAGCTCCCTCTAGTGGTCATAATGAGGTATTTTCTTGATTCACACTGTTCTTCCTTCATACAGAATACAGTGAATTAGGATATACTGCATCGTTGCCACTAGATGGAGGTGATGGACATAATATCCATCTAGTGGCCATAATGCAGAATTTTCCTGATTGACCCAATGTAGAGAAAATAGCCGAATAACATCCGATTTTGACTCCCCATTCACAAAGATCAAATGCACGGGGCAAATGGCTCTTCAACTTTTTTAAAAGGCACCCCTGAAATTTGGATTCAGCTCCCGACATCCAAATTCAATCTGAATCAAAGGCCATCCAGATTTCAGGACTGACCCTCACTGATTAGTACCAAAATAAAAACTAAATTATGACTTTTATTTTTAATATTATTTAATCTTTTTTATTTCTAACCACAATAAAATTGCCTCTAGTAACCCAAGGACTGACAGTGCCTTGAAAAAGTATTCATACCCCTTGAACTTTTCCACATTTTGTCATGTTACAACCAAAAACGTAAATGTATTTTATTGGGATTTTATGTGATAGACCAACACAAAGTGACACATAAATGTGAAGTGGAAGGAAGATTATACAAATAAATATGTGAAAAGTGTGGGGGGGACATTTGTATTCAGCCCCCTTTTACTCTGATACCCCCTAACTAAAATCTAGTGGAACCAATTACCTTCAGAAGTCACCTAATTGGTAAATAGAGTCCACCTGTGTGTAATGTAATCTCAGTATAAAGACAGCTGTTCTGTGAAGCCCTCAGAGGTTTTGTTAGAGAACCTTAGTGAACAAACAGCATCATGAAGGCCAAGGAACACACCAGACAGGTCAGGGATAAAGTTGTGGAGAAGTATAAAGTAGGGTTAGGTTATAAAAAAAAATCTCCCAAGCTTTGAACATCTCACGGAGCTCTGTTCAATCCATCATCGGAAAATGGAAAGAGTATGGCACAACTGCAAACCTACCAAGACATGGCCGTCCACCTAAACTGACCGGGCTGGGCAAGGAGAGCATTCATCAGAGAAGCAGCCAAGAGGCCCATGGTAACTCTGGAGGAGCTGCAGAGATCCACAGCTCAGGGGGGAGAATCTGTCCCCAGGACAACTATTAGTCGTGCTTCTCCACAAATCTGCCCTTTATGGAAGAGTGACAAGAAGAAAGCCATTGGTGAAAGAAAGTCATAAGAAGTCCTGTTTGTAGTTTGTGAGAAGCCATGTGGGGGACACAGCCAACATGCGGGGGGACACAGCAAACATGCGGGGGGACACAGCAAACATGCAGGGGGACACAGCAAACATGCAGGGGGACACAGCAAACATGCGGGGGGGACACAGCAAACATGCGGGGGGGCACAGCAATCATGTGGGGGGGACACAGAAAACATGTGGAAGAAGGTGCTCTGGTCAGATGAGACCAAAATTTTACTTTTTGGCCTAAAAGCAAAGCGCTATGTGTGGCGGAAAACTAACACTGCACATCACCCTGAACACACCATCCCCCCACCGTGAAACATGGCGGTGGCATCATCATGTGGTGGGGATGGTTTTCTTCAGCAGGGACAGGGAAGCTGGTCAGAGTTGATGGGAAGATGGATGGAGCCAAATACAGGGCAATCTTAGAAGAAAACCTGTTAGAGTCTGAAAAAGACTTGATACCGGGGGGGGGGGGGGGGGGGAGGTTTCACCTTCCAGCAGGACAGCGACCCGAAACATACAGCCAGAGCTACAATGGAATGGTTTACATCAAAGCATATCCATGTGTTAGAATGGCCCAGTCACAGTCCAGACCTAAATCACATTGAGAATCTGTGGCAAGACTTGAAAATTGCTGCTCACAGACGCTCTCCATCCAATCTGACAGAGCTTGAGATATTTTACAAAGAAGAATGGGCAGAAATGTCCCTCTCTAGATGTGCAAAGCTGGTAGAGACACCCCCAAAAAGACTTGCAGCTGTAATTGCGGAGAAAGGGGGTTCTACAAAGTATTGACTCCGGGGGGCGCCATACAAATGTACCCCCCACACTTTTCACAGATTTATTTGTAAAACATTTTAAAAATAATTTTCCTTCCACTTTACAATTATGTGTCAGTCCATCACATAAAATCCCAATAAAATACATTTACGTTTTTGGTTGTAAGACGTCTACCAATATTCATTCCACGGCGCCAATAAAGAACATCACATGACTGCAGAAGGAGAAATAAGACGAGAATCGGAGATCGTTGTTTTTTTCACTTGAGTTTTATTAGCACAAGCCAAGTATCAGAGGAAGAGAAGCTCATTACAAAAGGTGGGGGGGGGGGGGGGGGTCCTGCCCCCCCCCCCTCATGGTTCACAGACCGGCTGCAACTTCACAATATTCTAGACGTTAGCAAAGGCTAAAAATAAACATCCCAATCTCTAAAATCGCTACTAAAAGAATAAAAAATCTAAAATTGAAGCAGATCATTCGGCGTTGGCGATTTTAACGTGGACATCAACCCGATCTCTACAGCTTTAACATGTTAAAGTCATTTTTTATATTTTTTAAGATCTGTAGCTTTAACTAAAATAGCCAGTGATCCTGACGTAAAATTCAAGCACTTCCTGTTGTGAGGTGACAACTGTCTACCAATTGCCCTCTTATGTTGTCACCGTCACGTGTCTGTCCCTGGCCGAGACTACAAAAGGCCATGCTGACGTGCAATATGTGCAAGCATGGTCCATTGTTGTCACCATCAAGAAGCCGGTACAAACAATGATGGATAGCCGACACTAGAGCAGGTGCGGGTAGACAGGAAGTAGCTGAATGAGGCTGCAGGAGATCAGCATTGTGGAGATGGGGAAAAATGGGCTAGGAGGCCTCTGCTTTGGGCTTTCCTGGTGCTGTTATGGATCGCTCATGGCACCAACTTTAAGAATGGGGCCCATTGATGTGGAAGATGGTTGGGTGGTTTTAGGGCTCATTCACACTTGTGTACATGTTCTCATGCGCCTTGCGTTCGACAAGTCCATTAGTTTCCAATGTGCAATCAACACATGAGCCCAAAAATGTACCTGTCCTATCCTGGGCAGACAGCTGCATTAGTATTGGGCACGCAGGCCCACTGGGGGGGGCGACACTGCAGGCCACATAGGCCCACTGGGGGGGGGGACACTGCGGGCCACGTAGGCTCACTGGGGGGCAACATTACGGGCCACATAGGCCCACTGGGGGATAACATGTAGGCCCACTGGGGAGTGACATGTAGGGTGACTGGGGGTGACACTGCAAGCCACGTAGGCCCACTGGGGGATGATACGTAGACCCACTGGGGGCGACACTGCAGTCCACGTAGGGCCACTGGGGGGGGGGGGGCAAAACTGCGGTCCACATAGGCCCACTGGGGGCGACACTACGGGCCATATAGGCCCACTGGGGGCGACACTACGGGCCATATAGGCCCACTGGGGGCGACACTGCGGGTCACATAGGCCCACTGGGGGGGGGACACTGCGGGCCACGTAGGCTCACTGGGGGGCAACATTACAGGCCACATAGGCCCACTGGGGGATAACATGTAGGCCCACTGGGGAGTGACATGTAGGGTGACTGGGGGTGACACTGCAAGCCACGTAGGCCCACTGGGGGATGATACGTAGACCCACTGGGGGCGACACTGCAGTCCACGTAGGGCCACTGGGGGGGGCAAAACTGCGGTCCACATAGGCCCACTGGGGGCGACACTACGGGCCATATAGGCCCACTGGGGGCGACACTACGGGCCATATAGGCCCACTGGGGGGCGACACTGCGGGTCACATAGGCCCACTGGGGGCGACACTACGGGCCATATAGGCCCACTGGGGGGCGACACTACGGGCCATATAGGCCCACTGGGGGGCGACACTGCGGGTCACATAGGCCCACTGGGGGCGACACTACGGGCCACAAAAGCCCACTGGGGGATGACATGTAGGCCCACTGGGGGCAACACTGCGGGTCACGTAGGCCCACTGGGGGGTGACATGTAGGGCGACTAGGGGCGACACTGAGAGCCACGTAGGCCCACTGGGGATGACACGTAGACCCACTGGGGGCGACACTGCCCTCCACATAGGCCCACCGGGGACAACACTGCGGGCCACATAGGCCCACTGGGGGTCGAAACTACGGTCCACATAGGCCCACTGGGGACAACACTGCGGTCCACATAAGCCCACTTGGGGCGACATTACGGGCCACAAAGGCCCACTGGAGGATGACATGTAGGCCCACTGGGGGCTACACTGCGGGTCACGTAGGCCCACTGGGGGGTGACATGTAGGGCAACTGGGGGCGACACTGCGAGCCACGTAGGCCCACTGGGGATGACACGTAGACCCACTGTGGGCGACACTGCCGTCTACGTAGGCCCACTGGGGGGCAAAATTGCGGTCCACATAGGCCCACTGGGGGCGACACTGCGGGCCACGTAGGCTCACTGGGGATGACACATAGACCCACTGGGGGTGACACTGCCGTCCACGTAGGCCCACTGGGGACAACACTGTGGGCCACATAGGCCTACTCGGGGGGCAAAACTGCGGTTCACATCGGTCCACTGGGGATTGACATGTAGGCACACTGCGGGCACACTGAGGAGTGACACTGCACATGGAGAAACTGATTAAATTGCGACATGGACTGGGCCTGTGAACACGCACTACAACTACGAATAGGTCCTAAACTCGAATGGGTGTGCATGACATTGCGCTCAATTTTCTGCGGTACTTAGCGGAAGCAAGCCTTAAGCGTACAAATACTGAAATGAACAGCGCGGGAGGCGGAGACTTGACATTGCAACACAAAAGGCAAAAAACAAAACAAAAACATAAATCGCAAAGCAATGAGAAATTGGGTGGAAGAACAATAGCGTGAAATAAGGCCGCCATCGTTCACATGGAGAGGACGGCGCTCCATCAGCGCAGCAGGGTGGCACACACAGGTCTTGGAAACAGCCTTCCTTAGAAGAAACACTAAAAATCGAGGAGCGCAAATTACGGGAATGTGCCTCCATTTTTGGATTTTGGGTGGAGTGCTTTAACCAAAATATTTTTTTGGGGGGGGGGGGGTGGGGTCAGAGAGTGGTAAGGCGTCCATCGATACGATCCCCCTAGCATGAATTTACTGTTATTCCAAAACCAGTTTGTGCAACCGTGCCGCCATCATTAGAGCGTTTGATGCACACCTCTCTTCCGTTCATAGAGGAGGCCGACGTAAGCAAGATGCCCATTGCTCTGTCAAATATTTGATGAGCATAGATTGACTACTACCACTCATTATATAAGGAGGGGACAGGTACTCTTTGTGGGTCCATTGACAAAAAAAAAAAAAAAAAATTGCATGCTGTTCGGCCTTCGAAAACTGCGTGTAAATGTATTCTGTGCAAATGGGGCAAAATCGAATGCTCGCAGGCTATATTCTCTGCGCCAATTTATTCTTCATAAAGTGGTTTGGGAAAATACTGCATTATGGCCACTAGATGGACCCGACGATCATATAAAATAAGCATTTATTTCCTCTGATCATCAGCTCCACCTGGAGGCCATAATGAGGTATCATCCTAATTTATTCTGTAATTAAAAAATAAAGGAAATGGGGGGAAAATACTGCATTATAGCCACTATATGGACCCGACGATCATATAAAATAAGCATTTATTTCCTATGATCATCAGCTCCACCTGGTGGCCATAATGGGGTATCATCCTAATTTATTCTGTAGTAATAATAATAAAAAAAATGTAAATGAGCAAAATACTGCATTATGGCCACTAGATGGCCCCATATGCTCATATAAAATAAGAACGGTAAGGCGCCCATCAATACGATCACCACTAGCATGAATATACTATTATTCCACAACCAGTTTCTGCAAACGTGATTAGAGCGTTTAAATTTACCCCCTTCCTGCCCAGGCCAATTTTCAGCTTTTCAGCGCTGTCGCACTTTGAATGACAATTGCGCGGTCATGCAACACTGTACCCAAACAATTTTTTTTATTATTTTGTTCCCACAAATAGAGCTTTCTTTTGGTGGTATGTGATCACTGCTGGGGTTTTTTATTTTTTTGCGCAACAAATAAAAAAAGACCAATTTTTTTTTTAAAGAAAGTTTTTCTTTGTTTCCGTTATAAAAATGTATAAATAAGCAAGTTTTCTCCTTCAATGACGGCCACTGATGAGGTGGCACTGATAGGCACTTATAGGCGGCACGGGGGTACTTATGGGTGGCACTGATAGGTGGCATAGGTGGGCACTGATGGGCACAGATGGCATTGCTGGGCATCACTGATCTGGCATTATGAATGAATGGTGCCAGTCATTCTGATATAGGCCGAAAATACTGCATTGTGACCACTAGATGGACCCGACGCTCATAAAATAAGCATTTTATTTCCTATGATCATCAGTGCCACCTGGAGGCCATAATTAGGTATCATCCTAATTTATTCTGTAATAAAAAATAAATAAATGGAGGAAAATACTGTATTATGGCCACTAGATGGACTTGACTCTTATATAAAATAATCATTTATTTCCTATGATCATCAGCTCCACCTGGAGGCCATAATGAGGTATCATCCTAATTTATTCTGTAATAAAAAATAAATGGGGAAAATACTGCATTGTGGCCACTAAATGAACCCGACGCTCATATAAAAAAAAAAAACATTTATTTCCTATGATCATCAGCTCCACCTGGAGGCCATAATAAGGTATCATCCTAATTTATTCTGTAATAAAAAATAAAACTAAATGGGGAAAATACTGCATTATGGCCACTAGATGGACAATCATAGGAAATAAATGCTTATTTACTGTATATGAGCATCCATCTAGTGGCCATAATGCAGTATTTTCCCCCATTTAGTTTTTTTTTTTATTACAGAATAAATTAGGATGATACCTCATTATGGCCTCCAGGTGGAGCTGATGATCAGAGGAAATAAATACTTATTTACTGTATATGATCATCTACGCCACCTAGTAGCTATAATGATGTTTATGGATTATTTGTGGAGAATAAGAATATTGTTTAGTGTCACTACATCTACATCAGGGGTCTCCAAACTTTTTAAACAGAGGGCCAGTTTACTGTCCTTCAGGATTCAGGGGGGGGGGCAGGGCAGACTGTGACCAGTGGAAGTACAAAATGCCCCATCATTGGTTTTAGTGGGAGGAATAGTGCCCAATATTTGGTGTCAATTGGAAGAATAGTACCACAAGGGCCAGATAAAGGCAAGCAAAGGGGCGCAGTTTGGTGGCTATTGGTCTAGAATAGATGGTCAAAAAATGTCTTTTTTTTGTTTTGGATCATCCTGATTTTATTCTGTAATTTATTGAAAAAAAAAAAAAATTAATGTGGAAAATACTGCATTATGGCCACTAGATGGTGCTGAGCAGCATAATAAATAAGCTTGCTCTTCAGCGCCATCTAATGGCCATAATGTGGTATTTTCCCCATTCACGTAGGTTTAATTTTTCAATGAATAGCATTCCACCTGTAGAGAATATCGCCTGAGTACATTCGATTTTTGCCCCACTAATACAGACGTAATATACATGAAGTTTTAATGTACAAACAGCGATGACATTTTTTTTTTTTATTAAAAAGGCTGTAGTTTGGTGGCCATTGGTCTACATGGTCAAAAATGTTCGTTTTGTTTTGGATCATCCTGATTTTATTCTGTAATTCATTGAAAGAAAAAAATGAATGGGAAAATAATGCATTATGGCCACTAGATGGTGCTGAGCAGCATAATAAATAAGCTTGCTCTTCAGCGCCATCTAATGGCCATAATGTGGTATTTTCCCCATTCACGCAGGTTTAATTTTTCAATGACTAGCATTCCACCTGTAGAGAATATCGCCTGCGTACATTCGATTTTTGCCCCACTAATACAGACGTAATATACATGAAGTTTTAATGTACAAACAGCGATGCAATTTTTTTTTTTTAAATACACCTCTTTAATTAAAAGGCCGCTCCTGTATGTTATTGCGGCGTGTATATATTAAAAAAAAAAACAAACAAAAAACAAAACTAACACAAAAAGAAAAGCGAGCGAAAAAATCTAAAATTAGAAGATGGAGATCTTGTAGATGGTTCCGTTTGATACATGGCAGAAAATGTGATCAACAGTTGGGTGTTTTAAGTGGGAGACTTCTTTAAAACTGAATGGCAGTACAATGCACCTTTCTGATAGATGTGTTTTGCGGCGCGCTGCCCAAAAAAACTTTGTCCGTCAAGCAGCTATTCATATTGTGAATCAGGAAAGGACTGCATGATGACCACTAGATGGAGCCGGTGATCTTGCGGAATAAATATATCATTGTAAATAAGTATAGGTTTACTATGCATTTCCTATAATCACCAGCTCCAACTGCGGCCATATTGAGGCTTTTTTTTTTAGAATCCCTCTGCTCTCCGTTAATGCACAATAAAATGAATTAGGAAAGTACTGCATTATGACCACTAGAAGGAGCAAACGGTCATAGGAAACATGTATTTCCTATAATCAACAGCTTCATCCAGTGGCCATAATGTGGTATTTTATTGTTTCACTCTGTTCTTCGTTCATACACAATAGAGTGACTTAGAAAAATACCACATTATGGCCACTAGATGGAGCTCAACATCCTAATCATCTCGATCTAGTGACCATAATGCGGTTTTCCCCAATTCACGTTATTCTTGTGAATGAAGAACAGCCACCCTGGAGAGATAGCCCAATAATAATAATAATAATACATTTTGTGAATGTACATACAGTTTCCCAGGGCAAATTTTTTTTTTTCTTATGATGACACCCTTTTAAATCAAAACAGAAAAAAAAAAACAAAAAAAACATATCATGCAAAATAATGAAGAAACTTTACAGACTTGGGGGGAAAAAGACAGAATATTACAGCAGCAGCCATGTGGCAAACTAAAATTCCTATGACAAAATATTCATTTTTGTTTCTTGACAATTATATTTATAAATCTGTTTTTTTATTATCGAAAAAAAAAATATTAAAAATTCTGGCAGCCACAAAAAAAAAAAACAACCTGCCTGCAGCAAAATATTTTATGAATAATCCTACAATTTTGGCACTGAACAAGAAGTGTGCTATTTTTTTTTGTGCAAGTGCGTTATTAAGAATACTTTAAGCAAATGTTGTCAGAAATTTGAAATAAAAAAGTTAATGCAATCAAAACATTTTCCTAAATTGTATAACAGAAAAAAAATGTGTTATCTGGCAGTTAAAGGTGTAGGGGAGAGATTTTTTTTTCTGCTAAAAAAGGAAAAAAAAACAAAGGTGAGGGGAAAAAAAAAAAAAAAAAAAAAAAAAAAAAGAGAGGAGAAAAAAAAAGAAGTAAAAAAAGGGGGATGGGGGGAGAGGGGGAAAAGAGAGAAAAGGGGAAAAAAATTCAAGCAGAAAAAAAAAAGAGGGGCGAAATGAGATGGGGGGGAGGGAGGAAAAAGAAAAGAAAGCAGAAAAAAAAGGGGGGGGGGAAGGGAAAAAAAAGAGAAAAGGGAAAAAGAAAGGAAAGCAGATAAAAAAAAAAAGAGAGAGAGGGGAAAAAAGGAGAAAGGGGGGGGGGGAGAAAAGGAGAAAGAGGGGGGATGAGAAAGAAGGGGAAAAAGAAAAAAGGGGGAAAAAAATTGAAAAATAAAAAGAGAGGGCAAAAAGGAGAAGGGGGGGGAGAGGAGAAAGGGAGATGGGGGGGGGGAGAGGAGAAAGGGAGATGGGGGGGGGGGAGAGGAGGAAGAAGGAAAAGGAAAAAAAAAAGCAGAAAAAAAAGAAGGGGGGGAGGGAAAAAAAGAGAAAAGGGAAAAAGAATAGAAAGCAGATAAAAAAAAGAGAGAGGGGAAAAAATAAAGAAAAGGAGAAAGGGGGGGGGGGTTAGAAAGAAGTGAAAAAAGGAAAAGAAAAACTAGAAAAAGGAATAAAATAAAAAAATAAAAAGGAGAGGGCGAAAAGGAGATGGAGGGGGGGGAGTGAGGAGAAAGGAGGAAAAAGAAAAGAAAGCAGAAGAAAAAGAGGGGGGGGGGGGAAAGAAGAGAAAAGGGAAAAAGAAAAGAAAGCAGATAAAAAAGGAGAGAGGGGAAAAAGGAAAAAGGGGAGAGAAAGGGGGGAAAAAAGAAAGAAAAAGAGAAAGGGGGGTGAGAAAGAAGGGAAAAAAGAGAAAAGGGGAAAAAAAATAGGAAAAAGAACGCAGAATAAAATAAAAAAATAAAAAGGAAAGGGTGAAAAGGAGACGGAGGGGGGAGGGTGAAAAGGAGACAGGGGGTGAGGAGAAAGAAGGAAAAAGAAAAGAAAGCAGAAAAAAAAAGAGGGGGGGGAAAAGGTAAAAAAAGAGAAAAAGGGGAAAAAAAAAAAAAAAAGGAAAAAGAAAAGAAAGCAGATAAAAAATAAAAAAAAGGGGAAAAGGGAGAAAGGGGGGAAAAAAGAAGGGAAAAGGAGACAGATGGGAGAAAAAAAATGAGAAATAAGGGAAAAAAGAGAAAAGGGGGAAAAAATAAATAAAATAAAAAGAAGGGGAAAAAGGAAAAAAAAAAAGCAAAAAAAAATAAAAAAAGAGGAAAAAGGAGAAAGGGGGAAAGAAAAGGACAAAGGGGGGGGGGGGGGGTTGGGGGAGAAAAATTAGACAAAGAAAGTAAAAGGAAGAAAAAAAAAAAGTTGATTAACTAAGACTTTAATAGGTCTATGGATTTCCATATTAAATTTGAACTGCTTGCAGCTTGTGTCCCAGTTGGGGGGTGATACTTCTTCACTTCCTGATGTGTCACCGTTACAGGAAGTGAGGGTAAATCTCCCAGTGGGGACAGCAATGTTTTAAAAATTTAAGGCTTAAAGCCTCATTCACACTCATGCAAGATTGGGCAAATTTTCCTGTCGGCATGAATCGCTTGCGGCGCCTATCATTGTTATTCGCATGTCAAACACCCCAAGCACGAAGCATGTTTTTGCTCACACAAGCGCGCGTTCGCCTCAAAATTCAAAAAAAGTAAAAAGGAGCTTTTTCGCCATGGGTAGGGCAGCCCCATTGATATGAAAAGGCTGCCCAACTCGTGATGCGCGACAAAAAAGGCACTCGTGCGTGGTGCCCCGGTGTCTCACGAATACACTAGTGGGAAGTTAGACCCTCTGTTGGGTTTTTATTGCCGTCCATGTCCCCATCCACTTCCTGTTTCCAATGGCACCCACCCAGGGAGCCATAGGGCTCCAGTTATTGCCCCTTTGTTGTCATGATTGCCTGCATGCTGATTGTCTATTTGTTGCCTGCATAACGATTGCCCGTTGTCTCGCCATGATTGTCTGCTTTCACAATTGCCAGTGTGTTGACCTCCCTTCCCCTTGAGTTACTGGTTTTCTGGAAACATACAAGGGATACAAGTTCACTTTCCAAAAATGCCATGGGTGTCACTGACACAGGAAGTGAGGTTCACGCCATTGGTGTCGCCGACACAGGAAGTGAGGTGAAATCTCCCAATGGGGACACAGTTTATATTGTTTCTAGACACTTTAAAGACCATCAGGGGATGGTTGGAATCTCCGACACCATCCAGGCTTCTGAAGCTTCTCTTTAAGCCCAGCCTTGACCACAGAGATGGGCGCTTGGGCTGACCAATGGTCTCTGATACGGAGCGGGACAAAGAGGGGTGCTTGGAGCTACTCTTTTTTTTGTGGGGTGAAATTCGATCAGAAAGTTTTTTTTTTTTTTAACCTATCCAATCCCCACCTTTAGATACAAGCCCAAGAAGAGCCAAGGGTTAGATTCTAAAGGTAGCACAGAAAAGCTGCAATACCAGATTTCACCTATAGGAGTGCTGTAACTCAATACAAACCAAAAATCTAAAGCAAGTATTTAGGGCTTGCGCATGACGTTCGATCTGGAATGATTGCAATTTGTACTGAAATATATATTTTTTTGTTGTTGTTTTTTGTTCGTTGCACAAATATTCGCTCGGAATGTTGAAAAGTCTCAAGTTAAGCGTAGGCAATCAGGAGATACCAGCGCACCAAGTGCTCTCATTTTATCAAACGCTGGCAACACTTCACTTGGTTACAGCAGTTACACAAACAGATAACGAAGATAAATAGTCCGTGGAGTTACGTAGACAAGCAGGGATCAACTCGGCCAAAAAAAAAAAAAAAAAGGAAATTCCAAAAAAAAAATGTACTATAAAAATATTGCACATTCTTCAGATTCTTTTTTTTTTTTCTCATAAACTTGACAAAAATATTTAAAAAAATAACAAGGAAAAGAAAAACTTTTCGGAAGGTTGAACATTGAATAACTTATCCAGTGATTGCACCACTGTGCTTCCGCTCTGCTGTTCTCGGTGGCTCTTGTTTTACATGTTCCGCTTCTGAGGAGGAAAAGACAAAACGTTAATGAGCTTTGGGGGGGGGGGGTTGTCTGTACAACTGATGTGCCCATTATGAGGGGTTCCCACCATCCCTGTGCTGAGTTCCCTGTTCTGTACACCTTCTGTGCCCATTATGAGGGGTTCCACCATCTCTGTACTGAGTTTCCGGGTCTGTACACCTGCTTTGCCCATTATGAAGGGTTCCCACCATCCCTGTGCTGAGTTCCCGGGTCTGTACTCCTGCTGTGCCCATTATGAGGGGTTTCCACTATCCCTCTTCTGAGTTCCTGGGTCTGAAGACCCGTTGTGCCCATTTTGAGGGGTTCCCACCATCCCTTGTTGAGTTCCCGGGTCTGTAGACCTTCTGTACCCATTATGAGGGGTTCCCACCATCTCTGTACTGAGTTCCCGGGTCTGTACACCCGCTGTGCCCATTATGAGGGGTTCCCACCATCCCTGTGCTGAGTTCCTGGGTCTGTACACCTGTTGTACCCATTATGAGGGGTTCCCACCATCTCTGTGCTGAGTTCCTGGGTCTGTACACCCGCTGTGCCCATTATGAGGGGTTCCCACCATCCCTGTGCTGAGTTCCCGGGTCTGTACACCTGCTGTGCCCATTATGAGGGGTTCCCACCATCCCTGTGCTGAGTTCCCGGGTCTGTTCACCTGATGTGCCCATTATGAGAGGTTCCCACCATCCCTGTGCTGAGTTCCCGGGTCTGTACACCTGCTGTGCCCATTATGAGGGGTTCCCACCATCCCTGTGCTGAGTCCCCGGGTCTGTACACCTGCTGTGCCCATTATGAGGGGTTCCCACCATCCCTGTGCTGAGTTCCCGGGTCTGTACACCCGCTGTGCCCATTATGAGGGGTTCCCACCATCCCTGTGCTGAGTTCCTGGGTCTGTACACCCGCTGTGCCCATTATGAGGGGTTCCCACCATCCCTGTGCTGAGTTCCTGGGTCTGTACACCCGTTGTGCCCATTTTGAGGGGTTCCCACCATCCCTGTGCTGAGTTCTTGGGTCTGTACGCCTGCTGTGCCCATTATGAGGGGTTCCCACCATCCCTGTGCTGAGTTCCCGGGTCTGTACACCTGCTGTGCCCATTATGAGGGGTTCCCACTATCCCTGTGCTGAGTTCCCGGGTCTGTACGCCTGCTGTGCCCATTATGAGGGGTTCCCACCAGATGCCTCAAAAGTTCTTGTCCACTCCCCCCCCCCCCCCCCCAGCAGATATTGTGAGTAAGTTAGTGTCCAACAATATTGATCTACTGCTTGTATGTGAAAGAAAATGTTATGGCCAAGATGGTGTTTATAGATAGCATGAAAACCTGAATCCTCCAAGGTGAGGATCGCTGACTATAGCAGAGATCATGGAGTGGATTGGATGAACTTAAAGGAAAAGCAAATCATTTCCTTGAAGAGTATTATAGGAAGGTTTTGCTTACACTGAGAACAGCTACAAGACTCGGGAGTTGCTCCACTGTCTGTCTCGGCCGCACTTTGACCTCATCTGTTCCTGCATAGCTCCACCCTGAAAAACACACACTGGTTAGTTCTCGTGTTATAGAAGGGGTCTGTGGAGTGAAACTCTAAGACGAAATTCGAGTGAGATTCTCTGCTAGAGAAAATTTCCACTGATCACACACAGGATGCCGACCCACTGCGACCAAAACTAAACCAGTAATGCAAGATGGCTTCAGCTCTGCTCCCCCACCCGCAGGAGAGGTCCCTCCGACGTGTTTCGCCCCCTAGTGGGCTTAATCGTTGGGGCCTCTGTTAGGTTTATCTTGCTGCGTCGGAGGTCTCGTGATCATCGTCTTTAGGACAGGAACGAAAGACGGTGCAAAGAGATATACTAACCCATGTTCAACCCAATCCTTTCTAACCACAAACCCCCAACCCTGATTTCATCTCATTCTTATATCAAATGAAAACCTCTAACCCCCAACCCTAACCAAAGTCCAACCCCCTTACCTTGTTTTAACCCATTAACCATCAGCCCAACCAGCCTAGCCTCTAAATGTAACTTTCGGATCTCCAATGCTAACCCCATTCTAACTCCTTATTGTAACCCCTAACTTGAACCTTCTAACTTAAACCCTTACCCGAACCTTTAACGGTCAACCTAGCCTGCAATCCAAACCCCCAACCTAACCCCTAAATGTAATAACCACTTGGATCTATAACTCTAACCCCATTCAAGCCCTTACCTTTACTTTACCTCCTAACTTGAACCTTCCAACTCTCAACCTAAACCCCTACCCTAACCCAATGTTTCTTAATCAGAATTCCTCCTGAGGTTTCTAGGGGTTCCTTGAGTAGGAATTCTGATTAAGAAACATTGGGTTAGAGTAAGGGTTTAGGTTGACAGTAGTGAGCAACGGTGGGTTGATCCCCACCAATACTAACCTCCAATGCTAGAGATTGTGTCTACACTGTCCTTGAATATTAGAGGACCTCACAATATTCTTGTCCTTTTAAACAGAGGTTTTACGAGAACCTGAGACCTATTTCAAGAGTTCCATAGGAGTAAAAAGATTGAGAAAGGCTTTCCTAACCTGTTAACAGTCCTAGAAAAGCACAGAGACCTAATGACAACATTATTGGGACTAAAATAAGGAATGTAACGAGAACCCAGACTCTAAATGTAACTTCATGATCTCCAATGCTAACCCCATTCTAACTCCTTATTGTAAATCCTAACTTGAACCTTCTAACTTAAACCCTTACCCGAACCTTTAACGGTCAACCTAGCCTGCAGTCCAAACCCCCAACCTAACCCCTAAATTTAACATCCATTTTGACCTATAACTCTAACCCCATTCAAGCCCTTGCCTTACTTTACCTCCTAACTTGAACCTTCCAACTCTCAACCTAAATCCTAACCCAGTGTTTCTTAATCAGAATTCCTCCTGAGGTTTCTAGGGGTTCCTTGAGTAGGAATTCTGATTAAGAAACATTGGGTTAGAGTAAGGGTTTAGGTTGACAGTTGTGACCTAGGGGTTCCTACTCAAGGAACCCCTAGAAACCTCAGGAGGAATTCTGATTAAGAAACATTGGGTTAGAGTAAAGGTTTAGGTTGACAGTTGTGAGCAACGGTGCGTTGATCCCCACCAATACTAACCTCCAATGCTAGAGATTGTGTCTACACTGTCCTTGAATATTGGAGGACCTCACAATATTATTGTCTTTTTAAACAGAGGTTTTACGAGAACCCGAGACCTATTTCAAGAGTTCCATAGGAGTAAAAGGGGTTGAGAAAGGCTGTCCTAACCCGTTAACAGTCCTAGAAAAGCACAGAGACCTAACGACAACATTATTGGGACTAAAATAAGGAATGTAACGAGAACCCAGACTCTAAATGTATCTTTATGATCTCCAATGCTAGGGCTGGGCGATTCCCCCCCCCAAAAAAAATCTGCGATTTTTTTATAAAAAACTAGATTTACGATTCGATTCGATTTTTTTTTATTATATTAATTGAAGTGCATCAACAAACAAAATTGCAAAGGCAAACCCTTTCTCTAACTGCAAAGTCAGTGTGCAACAAAGATGGTTAAACATCCAAATTATTAACACTGTATTTGGATTTAGCTAATAAAACAACCAAAAATCTTGAGGTTACTCTTAGTTGAATTGAACTGTGCCCAGGCCTCACTGTGCCCAATGCCTCACTGTGCCCATGCTTCAATCACTGTGCCCGTGCTTCAATCACTGTGCCCGTACCTGATGCAGATTTTCATGGGATACGGATTTTACTGCTACACCGGCAGCCATTCCAGTATTCAAAAGCCGCGCCTCCTTCTCGTGTCTGATAGGCGGAACACTCAATTTCCCAGCATTCAGTGTTCCGCCTATCATGGACATCCGCTCATCCTCATAACACAGACGAGGATGAGAGGATGTATGTGATAGGCTGAACACTGCCTGCTGTGAAATTGAGTGTTCCGCCTATCACAGACGACGAGGACTCGGGAGGCGCGGCTTTTGAACACTGCAATGGCCGCCGTCTGTCTGCATGACACGCTGATCAGGTAGGCAGACGGCGGCTTGCGGTTAGTTAGTATTACATTACATCTACTCGCGGCGGCGGCTGCGGCGAGTAGATGTAATTGGGGTAACGCCGCCCAGTGCCATTCCGGATACGCCCCCTGCAGCCCTGCTACGGAAACTTTGAAGGGAAAAAAATAAAATAATCGATTTTCTTCAAATCTGAATCGATTTGAACTCAAAACTCGATTCAAGATTAAAATCGATTTTTTTTCCCAGCCCTAATGCTAACCCCATTCTAACTCCTTATTGTAACTCCTAACTTGAACCTAATCTAACCTAAACCCTTACCCTAACCTTTAAACGGTAAACCTAGCCTGCAATCCAAACCCCCAACCTAACCCCTAAATGTAACATCCATTTTGACCTACAACTCTAACCCCATTCAAGCCCTTGCCTTACTTTACCTCCTAACTTGAACCTTCCAACTCTCAACCTAAATCCTAACCCAGTGTTTCTTAATCAGAATTCCTCCTGAGGTTTCTAGGAGTTCCTTGATTAGGAATTCTGATTAAGAAACATTGGGTTAGAGTAAGGGTTTAGGTTGACAGTTGTGACCTAGGGGTTCCTACTCAAGGAACCCCTAGAAACCTCAGGAGGAATTCTGATTAAGAAACATTGGGTTAGAGTAAAGGTTTAGGTTGACAGTTGTGAGCAACGGTGCGTTGATCCCCACCAATACTAACCTCCAATGCTAGAGATTGTGTCTACACTGTCCTTGAATATTAGAGGACCTCACAATATTATTGTCTTTTTAAACAGAGGTTTTACAAGAACCCGAGACCTATTTCAAGAGTTCCATAGGAGTAAAACGGGTTGAGAAAGGCTTTCCTAACCCATTACCAGTCCTAGAGAAGCACAGAGACCTAATGACAACATTATTGGGACTAAAATAAGGAATGTAATGAAAACTGGAAGGTTTTATTTCAAAAGATCATTATCATAAAAAAAAAGGAGGAACCAGAGAAGGCAAAACCTAAGCAGAATAAACTTCAGTTTTAAGATTTTAATTAAATATTGATGTGAAACTATAAAGAGGCATTTTGAAATGATGAACCCAGTGAACTCGTTCTGCGGTTGGTCTTTATACATGTGTCTAGTACAGCCTTTCTTAACCAGGGTTCCATGGAAAACGAGGGTTCCTTCTGAGGTTGCGTGGGGTTCCTTGAGCAATGATCAACGGTAGACATGTGCGATTCGTTTCGTACGAATCGAAAATTTGTATGAATTTCCGAAAATTTGTACATTCGGAAGCATCCGAAATACGAATTTCTATTCTTACAAATTTTATACGAAATACGAAATTTCGTTGACGAATTTTGTTTGGGGAGTGGGAGAGACGGCTCAGACTGGTACTGGTAGTCGATGGGAGATTCAGAATTGGACAAAATAAGAATGTTCCTTAATATCGTTTTAGTATTGTCATAATAATTACGATTATTCGTTATGATGAAGTTAAAAACCCAGGAAGTCAGCACAGCACAGGGATGGTGGGAGCCCCTCATAATGAGCACAGGGATGGTGGGAGCCCCTCATAATGAGCACAGCACAGGGATGGTGGGAGCCCCTCATAATGAGCACAGCAGGGGTACAGCCCCAGGAGGAAGTCAGCACAGCCCAGGGATGTTGGGAGCCCCTCATAATGAGCACAGCGATGGTGGGAGCCCCTCATAATGAGCACAGCACAGGGATGGTGGGAGCCCCTCTTAATGAGCACAGCAGGGGTACAGCCCCAGGAGGAAGTCAGCACAGGGATGGTGAGAGTCCCTCTTAACAAATGTTCGTAATTCTTACGAAACGTTAACGAACCTAACGAACTTTCGTATTTGGTACGAATCCAAATTGAATTTCGGACACGAATTACGAATTAACGGGCTACTACAAACCCAGGAAGTCAGCACAGCACAGGGATGGTGGGAGCCCCTCATAATGAGCACAGCACAGGGATGGTGGGAGCCCCTCATAATGAGCACAGCACAGGGATGGTGGGAGCCCCTCATAATGAGCACATCACAGGGATGGTGGGAGCCCCTCATAATGAGCACAGCACAGAGATGGTGGGAGCCCCTCATAATGAGCACAGCACAGGGATGGTGGGAGCCCCTCATAATGAGCACAGCAGGGGTACAGCCCCAGGAGGAAGTCAGCACAGCCCAGGGATGTTGGGAGCCCCTCATAATGAGCACAGCGATGGTGGGAGCCCCTCATAATGAGCACAGCACAGGGATGGTGGGAGCCCCTCTTAATGAGCACAGCAGGGGTACAGCCCCAGGAGGAAGTCAGCACAGGGATGGTGAGAGTCCCTCTTAACAAATGTTCGTAATTCTTACGAAACGTTAACGAACCTAACGAACTTTCGTATTTGGTACGAATCCAAATTGAATTTCGGACACGAATTACGAATTAACGGGCTACTACAAACCCAGGAAGTCAGCACAGCACAGGGATGGTGGGAGCCCCTCATAATGAGCACAGCACAGGGATGGTGGGAGCCCCTCATAATGAGCACATCACAGGGATGGTGGGAGCCCCTCATAATGAGCACAGCACAGGGATGGTGGGAGCCCCTCATAATGAGCACAGCACAGAGATGGTGGGAGCCCCTCATAATGAGCACAGCACAGGGATGGTGGGAGCCCCTCATAATGAGCACAGCACAGGGAGGGTGGGAGCCCCTCATAATGAGCACAGCACAGGGAGGGTGGGAGCCCCTCATAATGTGCACAGCACAGGGAGGGTGGGAGCCCCTCATAATGAGCACAGCACAGGGAGGGTGGGAGCCCCTCATAATGTGCACAGCACAGGGATGGTGGGAGCCCCTCATAATGAGCATAATGAGTCGACGACTGCCATATTGAGAAAGGTATTTTTTGCTTTTTAAATTCATCATAACGAATGTTCGTAATTGTTACGAAAAGTTAAGGAATCTAACGAAAATTCGTATTTCGTACGAAACGAATCCAAATGTAATTTCGGACACGAATTACGAATTTTCGTCTAATACGAAACGAAACAAATTTATTGACGGCGCACATGTCTAATCAACGGTGGGTTGATCCCCACCTCTACCAACCTCCAATGCAATTTGTGACTCGCCGGTAAGTTACCACTGAACCAATCGTCCTTTTGGCTATCCTTAAGGGGGAATATTCCGAATGATCATCAATGGAAGGATAATTCTTCCCAGTGACCATCACACTGATGTACCATTATATAGTAATTACTGGCAGGGGTTAGTTGAGACTGTAAATTTCAAGGGTTTCTCTATGTTAAAAGGGTTGAGAAAGGCGGTTCTAGTACTAGGAAGGGTGACCCCCAATGTGTATAACAATTGATAGGAAGTTCCACATACCATCTGTAAACCATCGCCGGCCCCCATGTCACCAGATCCTATATGTGTCAGGTGTACAAAATTCATGGGCTCCCCGATCATGGTTCGATCGATTCTCCTCCTCTTCTTTTTCTGAAGAACACAAAAAGAACAAAGATAAGCGATTCTCAGAAAACGCCAGATTAGTCAAAACCTCCCCCCAAAAAAAAAAAAAAAAAAAAAAAAAAACACTTCAATGTAAGATCGAATAGAATGAAATTGGATATTTCGGCAAATGTCCGAAACAGTCCTTTCCCAAAAGTCTTAATTGTGTCTCAAGAGGCTTGGCATGAGCATTGAGCAAATAGGATGGCATGGTTCCCAGAAGGCTTTGGGGCTACCACGAGTGACCCCCTGTACCTCGTACTTACAACTAGGCTACCAAGTCAAATTGAGTTAAAAGCTGATCCCGAAAGGGAAACTATAATTGTTTTGGAGATGAAGATAAAGAGTCAGGACCAGGCAGAGGGATAGGTAGAACAGGCAATCACCTTTGGGTTCTTCAGCATGATGGGGGCGCCAAGAGGGCAGAACCTGCAACCAATTGTCGCTGAAGTAGTTCACAGCTCATGAGGGGCCACAATTGAACATTTGCACCCTTGGGTGCCAGAGGACCTTGTCTCGGCAGAAGTCCAGAGGTTTACCTTTAGATTGCTTTTTGAACCCAGATAAATTGTAACAATGTAGCTAAATTAATTGCAGGGCAAAGTACTTGCAATTAACAACTCCACCTTTTTACAGCAGTTGAAAAGCTAGCTTACAGAGCTCAATAGCTCATGTTGACATTTGTACTCAATTGAACAAAGCCAGGGGTCCATTTTTGAACCCATAAAGCTTCCAGGACTTTGTGCTGCAATTGATTCAGCTACATTATTACAAGTTATTTGGGTTCAAAAAGCAATCTAAAAAAAGGTAAACCACTGGACTTTTACCAGTGCTGAGATAAGCTCTTCTAGCACCCAAGGGTGCAAAGGTTCGAATGCACCCCCGTTCATGAGCTGTGAATTGCCTCAGAAGCACAGGTTGCAGTTTTTTGTCTTTTTACACCCCCATCATGCTGGAGCACCCAAGGCAATTGCCTCTTCTGCCTACCCCTTGGTCCAGCTCTGACTTTTAGTATCTCTAAAGGCCACCTTATAGGGTGCTGATAGAGGAATCTCCCAACCATAAAAAGACACTTTACCATCTGGGAGGCACCCAGCTGGACAGTTTGTTTGGCCCTGATAAAAAGTGGTGGTTGCATCTTAGTAAGGTGGCCCCGTGTTATCTCTGCTACAAGGCTATGCTCATATCCTCTGCAGCCGTTCAAGCCAGCACCGAAGGCCCCCTGTGTTTGTGAATTCTCAAGGGTAAAAAGACACGGCAGGGTTGGGCCTTCCTGTTTTCACCGCACAAGCTCCTCTTCCTGTGCAAGTTCTAATCGTCACCTCTCTGCTTCTCAAGAACTTGTCAAGATAGAGACTTTAGTAAAAGAAAACTGCAAAAGAAGGTCGATTTCCAGCATCAGAAACGCCCATGGAACACTTAAATAATCTCTCCGTTATTGCAGCATCCCCAGTGCAATTCGGCAGCTTCAACCTGCAGGCCAGGGCTCTGGTTTCGGAGCCTGCTAAAAGTTTTCTAGGTAGACCTAAAGTTCACTACACGGGTTACAATCTGACTGTACAATCTCCTTCAAGCTGGCAATATACTATACAATCCCATTGTACAACCTTTGTACAAACCCCTTTAGATTTACCAAAATTATGTAATATTTGGACACCATTATACAATGCATTCAGATTAGTGTTGGTGTTGGAGTAAACTATGGTCCTAGATCTTCTATTACTGGTATCCAGTGTCAGAGTAAACTATGGAGCCAGATCTTTTACTGGTATCTGGCGTCAGAGTGAACTACGGTGCCATATCTTCCATTACTGGTATCCGGTGTCAGAAGATCTCTAGAACCACAGTTCACTCTGACACCAGATACCAGTAATGGAAGATCCATAGTTCCATCTAACATTAGATAATCAAAGAACTACTCCAAAGTTCATTCTAACACCGGATACCAATAGTAGAAGATCTACCACCATAGTTCACTCGATTCTAGATCTTCTCTCTGGTTTTAGAGCAGGAATGGCGAACCTTTGAACCCCAGATGTTTTGGAACTACATTTCCCATGATGCTCATGCACTCTGCAGCGTAGTTGAGCATCATGGGAAATGTAGTTCCAAAATATCTGGGGTGCCATGTGTTAGAGTGAACTATGGTGCTAGATCTTCTATTACTGGTATCCAGTGTTAGATTGAAATATGGTGCTAGATCTTCTATTATTGGTATCCAACGTTAGAATGAACTTTGGAGCTAGTTCTTCGATTATTGTTATCCAATGTTAGATTTAACTATGGTGGTAGATCTTCTATTTTTGGAGTCCAGTGTTGTATTTAAATTTGGGACTAGGTCTTCTATTTTTGAAGTCCAGTGTCAGAGTGAACTCTGGTGCAAGTTCTTCGATTAGTGGAGGTCCAGTGTTAAGCCCCATACACACGATCGGACTTCAAACAAACTTTCCCGTGGATTTTTGTTTGAAGGGAGTTGGCCGTGAACTTGGTATGCATACACACGGCAGGACTTTTTCAGCAAACTTTCCCAACATCACGTGGTTTTTCTGCTCTTTCCTGCTCTTTACCCCCTTTGGTCAATTTCTGCTATTGTTGGCTGATTTTAACATTGGTTCTGAACATGCGTGCTTGTATTTTGGACTAAAGTCCAATGGCTTTCTGTACACACGGTCGGACTTTGCACCGTAGGACTTTTGTTGCCGAAAAGTTTGTTTGTTTGCAGAGCGGACTTTTGTCCGATGAAAACCGAAAAAGTTTGTCCGATGGAGCGTACACACGGTAGGATTTTTTTTAAAACCTGGGAATTTAGAAGTTTGTTGTCAAAAAGTTTGACCGTGTGTATGGGGCTTTAGAGTGAACTATGGTGCTAGATCTTCTATTATTGGTATCCAATGTTATTGTGAACTATGGCACTAGTTCTTCGATTATTGTTAGCCAATGTTAGAGTGAACTATGGTGCTAGATTTACTATTACTGCTATCCAGTGTTAGATTGAACTATGGTGCTAGATCTTCTATTATTGGTATCCAGTGTTGTATTTAACTATGGCACTAGAGCTTCTATTTTTGAAGTCCAGTGTCAGAGTGAACTATGGTGCTAGATCTTCTATTACTGGTATCCCATGTCAAGTGTGAACTATGGTGCTAGATCTTCTATTACTGGTATCCCATGTCAAGTGTGAACTATGGTGCTAGATCTTCTATTACTGGTATCCCATGTCAAGTGTGAACTATGGTGCTAGATGTATTATTGGTATTCGGTGTCAGAAGATCTAGAACCATAGTTGACTCTGACACAGCATACTAACAATAAAAGATCTAGCACCATAGTTCACGCTAACATTGGATACCAATAATAGAAAATGTACCACCATAGTTCACTCGATTCTAGATCTTCTATCTGGTGTTAGAGTGAACTATGGAACCAGATCTTCTATTATGGGTATCCAATGTTAGAGTGAACTACGGTGCTAGATCTTTGATTATTGGTATTCAGTTCCCCATGATCCCCATGATTAAGCACCGGGGGCGGAGAGAAATGCGTTGAGTAGAGTGGCCTGGTTGGAGCCCGGGCTGAGGCCGTCATACACCCCCTTACGGGGTTTTACTGTTATGTGTGACTTTTAGGACTTCCTTTCCCTACTATTGGTATCCAGTATTAGAATGAACTATGGTGCTAGATCTTCTATTATGGGTATCCGGTGTTAGAGTGAATTATGGTGCTAGATCTTTGATTATTGGTATTCCGTTCCCCATGATTAAGCACCGGGGGCGGAGTGAAATGTGTTGGGTAGAGTGTCCTGGTTGGAGCCCGGGCTGAGGCCGTCATACACCCCCTTACGGGGTTTTACTGTTATGTGTGACTTTTAGGACTTCCTTTCCCTACTATTGGTAGCCAGTATGAGAATGAACTATGGTGCTAGATCTTCGGTTATGGTTATCCGGTGTTAGAGTGAACTATGGTGCTAGATCTTCTATTATGGGTATCCAGTATTAGAATGAACTATGGTGCTAGATCTTCGATTATTGGTATTCAGTTCCCCATGATCCCCATGATTACGCACCAGGGGCGGAGTGAAATGTTTTGAGTAGAGTGTCCTGGTTGGAGCCTGGGCTGAGGCCGTCATACACCCCCTTACAGGGTTTTACTGTTATGTGTGACTTTTAGGACTTCCTTTCCCTACTATTGGTATCCAGTATTAGAATGAACTATGGTGCTAGATCTTCTATTATGGTTATCCGGTGTTAGAGTGAATTATGGTGCTAGATCTTTGATTGGTATTCCGTTCCCCATGATTAAGCACCGGGGGCGGAGAGAAATGCGTTGAGTAGAGTGGCCTGGTTGGAGCCCGGGCTGAGGCCTTCATACACCCCCTTATAGGGTTTTACTGTTATGTGCGACTTTGAGAACTTCCTTTCCCTACTATTGGTAGCCAGTATGAGAATGAACTAAGGTGCTAGATCTTCTATTATGGGTATCCAGTATTACAAACGGAAAAACGGACGTGTGTAGGGAACCAAGCCGTTCCCTCGTTTTTCCCGTCGTAATATACGGTGGTGTTTTCACCGCCGTGAATCACGATAGTGTGTACGCGGCATAAGGGTCACTTTACTAGAAATGAAATTACGTTTTCTTGGAAGAACAAAAGGATGGTCTGGAAATCTCAGGGCGGCTTATCTGACACCTTTCACAAGAGTTCATTGATGGACTGAACTCTGCCTGACCTCTCTGTGCACCTCCCCCATCCCTCCCTATGGTGGATAATGAAACTATAATTAACTTATAGGTAATGCTGATTTCACCGCACATCAATCAACCCCCCGTGCTCCGCCCCCCGCTGTCATCTCACCAGCCGGGGCCTGGCATTCCACCAATAAGCCTGATCTGAATTTCAATGGGATGACGGGAATTGAAAGTGGACCTGTCATTGGTTATATTTTTTTCCATGTGATCCTGGGTGAGGGGAGACTGAGAAAATGCTTCCCACTGCCTGCAGCAGACTCATGACATCTCAGCCCATTCAAAATCAGCCCCTGCTGCATTTTCTCACCATGCGACTTGCTACAACGTTACAATGTGCAGTCTTGAGTGATCCTGGGTGAGGGGAGACTGAGGAAATGCTTCCTCCTGCCTGCAGCAGACTGATGACATCTCAGCCTAGGCAAAGTCAGCCCCTGCTGCACCCTCTCACCTTGTGACTCGCTACAAAGTTACAATGTGCAGTCTTGAGTGATCACTGGGGGGGAGGGAGACTGAGGAAATGCCTCCTCGTGCCTGCAGCAGGAAGATCCCCACAGTTTCCTTGATTGAGAACACAATGTGTACGGTATAATAACCAGCTGATTGGTGAATTACAGTGCTCGTCAGCAGCTGGTTGAAACAAAGGTGGCAAGTCCCCCCCCCCCCCCCCCCCAAAAAAACTTGTTTGTTTCTTGTGATCACTGGCGGAGAGCAGAATGAGGAAATGCTTCACCTTCCTGCAGAAAACTGATATAATTTTCCCATGTTAAGTACATCAATGCTAAATAACACGTCTTCTGACAATGCCTTTATTCTGCTTTTCTCTCTAGAAGGATGGCGCCATCTCTGTTCTGGGATCATCCAGGGTCCCGGTCTGAGATGCCAGCTCAGAGATGATGCAAATCCTGGTGCTTGTGTGTGATTTTTGCCTGTTATCACAATGTTTGACACGGATCAGGCCACTTCTGCAGCAGCCTCTCACCTCACAAGGACTGACGCGTTTCGGGAACCGCCCCCGTCCTTCCGAAACGCGTTGGTTTTTCTCGTACCATCTTTCACTGAGTTGTCCCTACCTCTTGTTCTCTATTCTTTCCAAAACATAAATTCATTTTGGCTGGAGTTGGGTTTTTAACCCACTACAGGAGCAGGGGGGATGAGAGCCATGGGGAGTCCTGTGTACTATTGCCATGGCTGCCACTGTGTTTATAAAAGAAAAATAACGAAGATTGGAATTTAAGTGATTCTTTTAAAAAAAAAAAGGCAATTAGTCAGATCTGCTGGCATTGGTTAAAGTCGACTATTTTCACAGCGGGAGGAAAAATGCCAAACATCCCGGTGGGAACGAGGAGGGCCCAACATTCCTCTAAAAATGAGCAACGTGTGAATGATTAAACTGGCAGAGCCGGCGGGTTAATTTATTGGGCAACAGGAGTGACTACACAAATTACAGCTGACCTCTGAGGTCTGCCGGGGGGGGGGGGGGGTCAGTACAGCCTGTAAAAGGAGCACTTTAAAGGGGAACTCCAGGCCTCGCCTTCGGTCTTGCACAGTTGTACCGGGCTCCTCTCCTGTATTAAAATGACTTACTCTGATTTCACTGCACACTGTGAGCTTCTCACAATGTGCATTAAAAGCTGCAGCAAGTCAGAGCCCCGCCTCATTTTCTGGCTGGAGGACCCTGAAGCCTGACTGTCCCTGGCCCCGCCCCTTTTCATTCGCTGGATTTCAGTTCTGTCAATCATGAAGGCTCAGCATCACATGTGGGCGGTATGCATGCAAATACTAGGAACGCCCTCTGCTCCAGACAGACCCCGGACCCACATGCTGATTCTCCACCTTGACAGCACCTAAAAGAGCTTGTGCCGAATTTTACCTCCGGTCTCAGGTCCTGATGAAGGGGGAAGCACTTCCCCCGAAACACGTTGCTCTACTCATCCCCTGTGAACTGTGAATTTCAATAAACATTCCTAATAATCTCAAGTGGGATGACCCCCGGTTCCAGGTCTGTCCTGACCACACCCACCATCGCAGTCCTGATGAAGGGGGGGGGGGCACTTCAACCACACCAAACGCGTTGCTCTACTCATCACCTGTGTTTTTCGATAAACATTCTTAATATTAACCTCAATTTTGACGACCTCCCATCCTGAGTGCGCCTCTACACCCGTCTGATGCCCACCCATCATAGCGATTTTAGATTTGCATGACTCCTTCCACTGCTTGCATCAGGGCTGAGGGCTCTGGAGAGGAGTACTGATGAGGTTTTCAGGAAGCCAAGTACAGCCCCCTACTGGCCCCTCCCACCAGCCATGAGGTGCCTGTATTTCATAGAGAAGTCCTGACAAAGGATGAGGCACTTTCCTCGAAACCCGTTAATCATCACCTGTGAACTGTGAATTTCAATAAACATTCCTAACAATAACCTCAAGCGTTACGACCTTTTATACTGAGCCTGCCTCTACACCCATCCAAAGCCCAATAATCAAGGTGTTTTAAATGTTTGCATAACTCCTCCCACTGTTTGCATCAGGGCTGAGGCCTCTTGAGAGGAGTACTGAGGCAGGGGGCTGGGATGTTTTCAGGAAGCCAAGGACGGCCCCTGCTGGCCCCTCCCACTTGCCATGATCTGCCTGCATTTTATAGAGAAATCCTGACAAAGGGGAGGCACTTCACCTGAAACGCTTTGCTCTACTCATCACCTGCGAATTTCAATAAACATTCCTAATTATAACCTCAAGTGTGACGACCTTCCATACTAAGCATGCTCTGAACCACACCGGTCAAGGGGCTGTGATATTTGCAAAACTCCTCTCACTCGAGTGTTGAGGCAGAGAAAGGGGAGGCACTTTCCCAAAATTCTACTTATCACCTGTGAATTTCAGTGAACATTCCCAATAATAACCTCAAGTGTGATGACCTCCGGTTCCAGGTCTGTCCTGACCACATCCACCATCACAGTCCTGATGAAGGGGGAGGAACTTCCCCCAAAACGCGTTGCTTTACTCATCACCCGTGAATTTCAATAAACATTCTTGCTAAAAACCTCAACTGTGATGACCTTTCATACTGAACGCGTCTTTGCACCCATCTGAATCCCGCCCATGAAGGTGTTTTTATATTTGCATAACTCCTCCCACTGTTTTCGTCAGGGCTGAGGGCTCTTGAAAGGAGTACTTAGACAGGGTGCTGTGATGTTTTCAGGAAGCTACGTACAGCACCCTTCCGGCCCCTCCCACCAGCCATGAGGTGCCTGTATTTCATACAGACGTCCTGACAAAGGGGAAGACACTTTCCCCAAAACCCATTAATCATCACCTGTGAATTTTGAATTTCAATAAAATAATAATAAATAACCTCAAGTGTGACAACCTTCCATACTAGGCACGCCTCTACACACCCATCTCAACCCCACCCATCAAGGTGTTTTGATATTTGCATAACTCCTCCCACTGTTTTCGTCAGGGCTGAGGGCTCTTGAAAGGAGTACTTAGACAGGGTGCTGTGATGTTTTCAGGAAGCTCTGTACAGCCCCCTGATGGCCCCTCCCACCAGCCATCATCTGCCTGCATAGAGAAGTCTAGACAAAGGGGTAGCACTTACCCCCGAAATGTGTTACTCTACTCTCCACCTGTGAATTTCAATAAACATCCCTAATAATAACCTCAAGTGTGATGACCTTTTATACTGGGCATGCCTCTACACCCATTTAAACCCCACCCATCAAGGTGTTTTGATATTTGCATAACTCCTCCCACTACTTTAATTAGGACTGAGGGCTTCTAAAAGTAGTACTGAGGCAGGGGGCTGTGATGTTTTCAGGAAGCTCTGTACAGCCCCCTGATGGCCCCTCCCACCAGCCATCATCTGCCTGCATAGAGAAGTCTAGACAAAGGGGTAGCACTTACCCCCGAAATGTGTTACTCTACTCTCCACCTGTGAATTTCAATAAACATCCCTAATAATAACCTCAAGTGTGATGACCTTTTATACTGGGCATGCCTCTACACCCATTTAAACCCCACCCATCAAGGTGTTTTGATATTTGCATAACTCCTCCCACTACTTTAATTAGGACTGAGGGCTTCTAAAAGTAGTACTGAGGCAGGGGGCTGTGATGTTTTCAGGAAGCTCTGTACAGCCCCCTGATGGCCCCTCCCACCAGCCATCATCTGCCTGCATAGAGAAGTCTAGACAAAGGGGTAGCACTTACCCCCGAAATGTGTTACTCTACTCCTCACCTGTGAATTTCAATAAACATCCCTAATAATAACCTCAAGTGTGATGACCTTTTATACTGGGCATGCCTCTACACCCATTTAAACCCCACCCATCAAGGTGTTTTGATATTTGCATAACTCCTCCCACTACTTTAATTAGGACTGAGGGCTCCTAAAAGTAGTACTGAGGCAGGGGGCTGTGATGTTTTCAGGAAGCTCTGTACAGCCCCCTGATGGCCCCTCCCACCAGCCATCATCTGCCTGCATAGAGAAGTCTAGACAAAGGGGTAGCACTTACCCCAGAAATGTGTTACTCTACTCTCCACCTGTGAATTTCAATAAACATCCCTAATAATAACCTCAAGTGTGACAACCTTCCATACTGAGCACACCTCTACACCCATCTCAACCCCACCCATCAAGGTGTTTTGATATTTGCATAACTCCTCCCACTACTTTAATCCGGGCCGAGGGCTCCTAAAAGGAATACTGAGGCAGGGTGCTGTGATGTTTTCAGGAAGCTCTGTACAGCCCCCTTCTGGCCCCTCCCACCAGCCATGATCTGCCTGCATTGCATAGAGAAGTCTGGACAAAGGGGGAGCACTTACCCCCGAAATGTGTTACTCGGTCTAAAATAAGGGATGTCCTGAAAATGGAAAAATGATTTTTAAAGATATAATTAGCTTGTTGATGTGTGTGTGGGGGGGGGGGGGGACTAGGCAAGGAATAAAAGCAGAAAACACAGAGTATAGATTTCGGGAGGAGGAAATGTTTTTTTTTTTTTTTTTTTGCTATTTCTGTAAAAACGAAACGACTGATTGGATTTCCCAGCTGCAAATATTTCTCTGATCTCTCCACTTTATAAAATGTCTTCAGAAGATTCTCTGTGATTAATAATTCATGGTGTGTTTGATTCTGTCCCCCTGAAGTCCTCTCCGGCAAGTTTGTTCTTCCTGACGGCCCGCAGGCTCTTGAGTACAGTGGGGGGGGAGGAGCTGCTGTTTTCTTAGAGCTGCAATTTTAAATGGACCTGTCAGGAACTTTCTAAGCCTGGAGGGACGCATTCCTGAGATGTCACCATATCAGCAACAGTATCATTTCTTCAAAAACATTCCGGCCTTTATCATAAAAAGACATCCTTCAGCTCAAGACAGTGGCTTTGCCTGTAGATATTATCAGTCTGCTGCAGGCAGGAAGAAGCATTTGCTCAGTCTTCTCACCCCCAATGATCAGACTGTACACTGTAACTTTGTGGAAAGTCATAAGGCAGCAGCAGGGGCCGATCTGTGTCAAACAATTGTAAACACAGCCAAGAACTGGACGTTTTTATGGCTTCCTGTTCCAATAATAACAAAAATTAGGGTTTAAGCCTTACCGGCTGAGGCTTCTCTACCACACAGCAGCCCAGCTTGTGCCAGAAGTCGCTCATATTGTCAGAGACGGCCAGCTTGGTTGAAGTTCTGCTAGTCCGACGCCGTGAGGCTCTCCCGTGTAAAGAAGGTTGTACAAGCGACGAGGAAGGATGCGGGTCACTGAATGAGATGACCACCCAATTCCAAATCTGATTTCAGAAAAGACACGATCGTCCTTCTGTTCTTCAATGTTCCTGAAATTAAACAAAATAAAAACATTAAATCTGACCTTTGGCCTTCCCTTCAGAATATGGCTTCTTCTGATTTCACCACACACTGTGAGCTTCTCACAATGTGCATTAGAAGCTGCAGCAAGTCAGATAGAGACTTATTCCTGGCTGGAGGACATCCAGCATCATCTGGCACTTTCCTCCCAAGCCTGACTGTCCCTGGCCCACCCCTTTTCCAGCCTGCCTGTCCCTGGCCCACCCCTTTCCAGCCTGCCTGTCCCTGGCCCACCCCTTTCCAGCCTGCCTGTCCCTGGCCCACCCCTTTCCAGCCTGCCTGTCCCTGGCCCACCCCTTTCCAGCCTGCCTGTCCCTGGCCCACCCCTTTCCAGCCTGCCTGTCCCACCCCTTTCCAGCCTGCCTGTCCCTGGCACACCCCTTTCCAGCCTGCCTGTCCCTGGCACACCCCTTTCCAGCCTGCCTGTCCCTGGCACGCCCCTTCCCAACCTGACTGTCCCTGGCACGCCCCTTCCCAACCTGACTGTCCCTGGCCTTCCCCTTTCCAGCCTGCCTGTCCTTGGTCCTCCCCTTTCCAGACTGCCTGTCCCTGGCCCACCCCTTTCCAGACTGCCTGTCCCTGGCCCACCCCTTTCCAGACTGCCTGTCCCTGGCCCACCCCTTTCCAGACTGCCTGTCCCTGGGCCCACCCCTTTCCAGCCTGCCTGTCCCTGGCACACCCCTTTCCAGCCTGCCTGTCCCTGGCACGCCCCTTCCCAACCTGACTGTCCCTGGCCTGCCCCTTTCCAGCCTGCCTGTCCTTGGTCCTCCCCTTTCCAGCCTGCCTGTCCTTGGTCCTCCCCTTTCCAGCCTGCCTGTCCCTGGCCCACCCCTTTCCAGCCTGTCTGTCCTTGGCACACCCCTTTCCAGGCTGCCTGTCCTGGCCCACCCCTTTCCAGGCTGCCTGTCCTGGCCCATCCCTTCCCAACCTGCCTGTCCTTGGCCCACCCCTTTCCAGCCTGCCTGTCCCTGGCCCGCCCCTTTCCAGCCTGCCTGTCCCTGGCCTGCCCCTTTCCAGCCTGCCTGTCCCTGGCTCACCCCTTTCCAGCCTGCCTGTCCCTGGCCCACCCCTTTTCAGCATGCCTCTCCCTGGCCCACCCCTTTCCAGCCTGCCTGTCCCTGTCCCACCCCTTTCCAGCCTGCCTGTCCCTGGCCCACCCCTTTCCAGCATGCCTGTCCTTGGCCCACCCCTTTCCAGCATGCCTGTCCTTGGCCCACCCCTTTCCAGCATGCCTGTCCTTGGCCCACCCCTTTCCAGCATGCCTGTCCTTGGCCCACCCCTTTCCAGCCTGCCTGTCCCTGGCCCAACCCCTTTCCAGCATGCCTGTCCTTGGCCTGCCCCTTTCATTCATTGGTTTTCAGTTTAGTCAATCAGCATCACATGTGGTCTGCATGTAAATACTAGGAACGCCCAGCTCTCCAGACTGGCCCCCCACCCACATGCCGGTTCTCCACCTTGACAGCACCCAAAAGGGCTTGTGCCATATTTTACCTCCAGTTCCAGGTCAGTTCTGACCACACCCACCATCACAGACCTAAGCACACCCACTATTACAGTCCTGACGAGAGGGGAGGCATTTCCCCCGAAACACGTTGCTCTACTAATCTCCTGTAAATTTCAATAAACATTTCTAATAATGAAGTGTGACGACCTTCCATACTAAGCGTGCCTCTACACCCATCTGAATCCCACCCATCAAGGTGTTTTTTTATATTTCCATAACTCCTCCCACTGCTTACATCAGGGCTGAGGGCTCTAGAGAGCAGTACTGATGAAGTTTTCAAGAAGCTAAGTACAGCCCCCTGCTAGCCACGATCTGCCGGCATTGCACAGAGAAGTCCTGACAAAGGGGTAGAACTTACCCCCGAAATGTGTTGCTCAACTCATCACCTGAGAATTTCAATAAACACTCTTAATAATAACCTCAAGTGTGACGACTTTCCATACTAAGCATGCTTCTACACCCATCTGAACCCCAGCCATCAAGGCGTTTTGATATTTGCATAACCCCTCCCCTTGCTTGCATCAGGGCTGATCATCATAATCATCACCTAGCACTTTCCTCTCCAGCCTTACTGTCCCTGACCCGCCCCCTTCATTTATTGGATTTCAGCTCTTTCAAACATGGAGGCTCAGCATCACATGTGGGCAGTCTGCATGCCAATAAACGCCCACCACCCAGCAAGACATTTTGATATTTGCATAACTCCTCCCACTTGCATCAGGGCTGAGGGCTCTTTGAGGAGTAATGATGAGGTTTTCAGTAGGCCATGTACAGCCCCCCGCTGGCCTCTCCCACTAGCCATGATTTTCCTGCATTTCATAGAGAAGTCTTGACAAAGGGGTAGCACTTACCCCCGAAATGTGTTGCTCTACTCATCACCTGTGAATTTAAATAAACATTCTTAATAACCTCAAGTGTGATGATCTTCCATACTAAGTGTGCCTCTACACCCATCTGAACCCCACCCATCATAGCGTTTTGATATTTGCGTAACTCCTCCCACTGCTTGCATCAGGGCTGAGGGCTCTGGAGAGCAGTACCAATGACGTTTTCAGGAAGCTTTATACAGCACCCTGCCGGCCCCTCCCACCAGCTATGATCTGCCTGCATTGCATAGAGAAGTCCTGACAAAGGGGTAGCACTTACCCCCGAAATGTGTTGTTCCGCCCATCATAGCGTTTTGATATTTCCATAACTCCTCCCACTGCGTGCATCAGGGCTGAGGGCTCTGGAGAGGAGTACCAATGACGTTTTCAGGAGGCTTTATACAGCACCCTGCCGGCCCCTCCCACCAGCCATGATCTGCCTGCATTGCATAGAGAAGTCCTGACAAAGGGGTAGCACTTACCCCTGAAATGTGTTGTTCCGCCCATCATAGCGTTTTGCTATTACCATAACTCCTCCCACTGCGTGCATCAGGGCTGAGGGCTCTGGAGGTGAGTACCAATGACGTTTTCAGGAGGCTTTATACAGCACCCTGCCGGCCCCTCCCACCAGCCATGATCTGCCTGCATTGCATAGAGAAGTCCTGACAAAGGGGTAGCACTTACCCCCGAAATGTGTTGTTCCGCACATCATAGCATTTTGATATTTCCATAACTCCTCCCACTGCTTGCATCAAGGCTGAGGGCTCTACATTACATAAAGAAGCGCAGAGACCCAGTGATGACGTCACTGCGTCTAAAATGAGGAATGTCATGAAAACCGAAAAGGTTCTTTTTAAACATTGGAAGTGACCTTTGCTCCTGAAAATGCCAGCTGACTGTCAGGTTGATCCTTGGGCTTTACAGCCTGCCGATGCAGATCAGGGGTTCTAAGTCAGAATTGGTGACATGCACGGCCTGTTCCTACTGAAGCCAAAGGATCGTCGTGACATCCCCCGTCAGCCGGCATTGATGGCAGACGTGGTACTAGGCGCAGTCCATGTTTAGTGGGGTTCCGATTGGTCGATGTCCGCAGCGTAATAATACGTTACGTTGGCGATTCATCGTTTTATGCGGCCAGTCTCAGATCTCGTTAAAACTGTAAAAACGACAATAAAAAAAAAAATACAACTACAAAGTAGAGGAACTTCCGTCCAACTGGTTTATTTACGGGGTCGGTCCACCCAAAAGGTGGCATTGATGAGAAGATGCAACAGGAGGAGCGGGAACACCCCGAGGTGGGTGGGAACCCCCAAAACCCCCCAAAAGGGCCCCTTTTACACATCCAAGTCCCTGGGCATCGCATTAACGCACATTATATTTCACATTAACGCACGTTACCGGTCTATTTACACCTGAACTGGGCGTCTTTGAATGGCACCGTAACGCACCATTCCACGTAACGTAGATTAGCACATATTGCGCCCATTACTGCAACGCAACAGGAAAGCTTATTTCAGCTCTAAGGCACGGAGAACAGCGTCAGGGACTTATGTACGGTGCCACCCTCCTCCCAGATATTAGGGTGGCCTCTGATATGAAGGGGGGACCCCTGACATGATGGGGGGACCTTGAATGTGAAGGGGGGCACCTGTAGTGAAGGAGGGCTTCTGATGTGATGGGGGGGGGTAGGGGGCTCTGTGATGGGGGCTCTGTGATGTATAGGGGGAATGCTGATGTAAAGGGGGGACTCTGGTGTAAGGGGGACCTCTGACAGGACTTGGAGGGGACACTGATGTTATGAGGGACCCCTGAGGAAAAGTGGGGAACCCTGATGTGATGAGGGACCCCTCAGGTAAAGGGGGAACCCTGATGTGATGAGGGACCCCTGAGGTAAAGGGGGAACCCTGATGTGATGAGGGACCCCTGATGAAAAGTGGGGAACCCTGATGTGATGAGGGACCCCTCAGGTAAAGGGGGAACCCTGATGTGATGAGGGACCACTGAAGAAAAGTGTGGAACCCTGATGAAAAGCGGGGAACCCTGATGTGATGAGGGACCTCTAAGGCTAAAAGGGGAACCCTGGTGTGATGAGGGACCTCTGATGTACAGGGGGAACCCTGATGTGATGAGGGACCCCTGATGTTAAGGGGAGGAACCCTGATGTGATGAGGGACCTCTGATGTAAAGGGGGAACCCTGATGTGATGAGGGACCTCTGATGTAAAAAGGGGAACCCTAATGTGATAAGGGACCTCTAATGAAAAGGGGGGAACCCTGATGTGATGAGTGACCCCTGATGTAAAGGGGGGGGACCCTGATGTGATGAGGGACCTCTGATGTAAAGGGGGAACCCTGATGTGATGAGGGACCTCTGATGTAAAGGGGGGAACCCTGATGTGATGAGGGACCTCTGATGTAAAGGGGGAACCCTGATGTGATGAGGGACCTCTGATGTAAAGGAGGGAACCCTGATGTGATGAGGGACCTCTGTTGCAAAGGGGAACCCTAATGTGATGAGCGACCTCTGATGTAAAGGAGGGAACCCTGATGTGATGAGGGAACCCTGATGTGATGAGGGACCTCTGATGTAAAGGGGGAACCCTGATGTGATGAGGGACCTCTGATGTAAAGGGGGAACCCTGATGTGATGAGGGACCTCTGATGTAAAGAGGGGGGACTCTGATGTGGTGAGGGACCTCTGATGAAAAGGGGGGGACCCCGCTGTGATGAGGGACCCCTGATGTAAAGGGGGGAACCCTTCTAGGTGATCATACAATGTAACCCTTTACATTCAGCATGTATACAGCTGAGCCTCCCACCCCCAGTCCTGTCCCAAGTTGGGGGTCCGGCTCCATTGTCCACAGTGTAGGAAATCGGAGAACGCCGTCCTTCCACCGCCGGCCACACAATGGGTTCAGGAAACACCAGAGGGGCCTTGAATTCTTTCAACCATCTTTACCATTTATTTATTTTTCACAGTGAAAAACAAAGACACCGAGGTCACCATTGTGCTGGTAAACAAAACCGCAACACGTGTGCGAGTTCTTCATTTTTCGGTGAGCTTTGTCCGCGCCGCACGGCAAACGCACATGAAAAGGTGACCCCGGCTGTGTCATTGGGAAAGCCGCACCCTGCCTGCCCACCCAACCCTGACCCCGCCTGCTCATGGCTGGATTCACATCTCTGCACTTAAATCAATACAAATGCATTAAAACAAAACAACGCATTTGTTAAGATGCGTGTCATCGCACGCCGACACATCATAATGCACGTAAACGCACCACGAGGCGCATCAACACGTGTTGAAATAAGTATAACGCATGACGGCATCCAATACGTTGCAATGCACGTTGAAAGCGCTTGACGACGCGTATTAACATGCGTTTTTGACTTGTTTACGTTAATGGAAAACAGTCACATCCGGGGCGAACCTGCTCCGAGACCGCTGCAGGGTGCCGCCATCTTGGATGCGACGTCAGCAGACGCAAAGCTGTCACTCTGTAGTCTTCCCCTTTACTCCTCCCCCTAGCAGCTCCATAAAAAGTTATGTAGAGAGGTGAGGGGAGGGGCAGAGGAGCTGGGCCAGCATTGACAGTAATTAAGACACTCCCAGAGGAGGCGAGAGATAGGATTTCCAAGGGGGCGGAGCTAAGGAACTGACTCTTCCTTAAAGGGACATTGTAAGTGAATAAAAGATCATTTATGGGAATTAAAAATGCTGCAAGGAAGGATTTAAAATACTTCATTTTCTGGGCTTTTACTGGTGCTGAAAGGTCTCTTTAAGGTTCAAGTTTCCAATTTTTTTTAATTTATTTTTTAATCCCCAGATTACTCACTTAAAACACTTACATTCGGAGGCGCGTTCACCAAGTGCGGACACGCCAATCCTTCATTAGCCATGGCGGCAAAATTCTCTCTCTTTAATTGCTGTATCTGTCCCCTTTAGGATGATGTGCCCTCACTGCCTGCAGTGTCACCAAAACAGGAAGTGAACTGAAAGCTCAAAGATTGGGACACAAGCAGCTTTGTTTAATTGCTGTAAATTTCCCAGTTAAGATGATTTGCCCCTCACTTCCTGCCGTGTCACCAAAATAGGAAGTGAACAGAAATCACGCAGATGGGACACAGGCAGCATTAATTGCTGTAACTGTCCCCTTTGGGATGATTTGACCTCACTTGCTGCCGTGTCACCAAAACAGGAAGTGAGTAGAAATCTCCCAGATGGGACACAAGCAGCTTTGTTTACTAGCTGTAAATGTCCCATTTGGGATGATTTGCCCATCTTGCTTCCTGCCATGTCACCAAAACAGGAAGTGAACAGAAATCTCGCAGATGGGACACATGGGAGCTTTAATTGCTGTAAATCTCCCCTTTAGGATGATTTGCCCCTCACTTCCTGCCGTGTCACCAAAACAGGAAGTGAGTAGAAATCTCCCAGATGGGACACAAGCAGCTTTGTTTACTAGCTGTAAATGTCCCATTTGGGATGATTTGCCCCTCGCTTCCTGCCGTGTCATCAAAACAGGAAGTGAACAGAAATCTCGCAGATGGGACTGAGGCAGCTTTAATTGCTGTAACTGTCCCCTTTGGGATGATTTGACCTCACTTGCTGCTGTGTCACCAAAACAGGAAGTGAGTAGAAATTTCCCAAATGGGAGGGACACAAGCAGCTTTTTTTACTAGCTTTAAATGTCCCATTTAGGATGATTTGCCCTCACTTCTTACCGTGTCCCCAAAACAGGAAGTGGACAGAAATCTCGCAGCTAGAACACAGGCAGCTTTGTTTAATTGCAGTCAATTTCCCATTTAAGATGATGATTTGCACTCACTTGTTGCCGTGTCATCAAAACAGGAAGTGAACAGAAATCTCGCAGATGGGACACAGGCAGCTTTAATTGCTGTAAATGCTTTAATTGCTGTAAATGTCCCCTTCAGCATGATTTGCCCTCACTTCCTGCCGTGTCACCAAAACAGGAAGTGAACAGAAATATCACAGATGGGACACATGGCAGCATTAAAAACCTGACAGATGTTCAAACACTTCAAGTACAACAATAAAAATGGCTATAGTTTGGGGTTTAAGTCCCTCCAGTGTTTTACTGATTAAAGCTGAAGTCCGGGCACGAAAAAAAAAAAAAAAAACTTTTATATACATTCCTCAAAAGCCACAAACGATTTTAATTAATTTTGTGTGCACTGAATGCCTTTTGCAAACCCAGATATTACTTTGTATAAGTAGCAGTGACATCATCACTGTGCTGTACATAGCCTGAGCAGAGAACAGAGCTGTGGGAGGGGCCCAGCAGGCTCCACCTACTATAGAAAACTACAGGAGGGGGGGCGGAGACAGGACTGGCCACCCTGCACAAGGAGAAAGAGCAGAGCTGTGGGAGGGGCCCAGCAGGCTCCACCTACTATAGAAAACTACAGGAGGGGGGGCGGAGACAGGACTGGCCACCCTGCACAAGGAGAAAGAGCAGAGCTGTGGGAGGGGCCCAGCAGGCTCCACTCACTATAGAGAACTACAGGAGGGGGCGGAGACAAGACCAGTCACCCTGCACAAGAGAGAGAACGGAGCTGTGGGAGGGGCCCAGCAGGCTCCACCTACTACAGAATCACCTGTGAATTTCAATAAACATTTAAAAAAAAAAAAAACAGCAGGCTCCACCTACAACAGAAAACTACAGGAGGGGGGGGGGGCGGAGACAAGATCAGACACCCTGCACAAGGAGGGAGAAAGGAGTTGTGGGAGGGGGACCAGCAGGCTCCACCTACTACTGAAAACTACAGGAGGGGGCGGAGACAAGAAATCTCGCAGATGGAACACCCTGCACAATAAGAGATAGCAGAGCTGTAAGAGGGGCCAATCAGGCTCCACCCACTACAGAAAACTACAGGAGGGGGCGGAGACAAGACCAATCACCCTGCAGGAGAGAGAGCAGAGCTGTGGGAGGGACCCAGCAGGCTCCACCCACTATAGAGAACTACAGGAGGCAGTGGAGACAAGACCAGTCACCCTGCAGAAGGAGAGAGAGAGCAGAGCTGTAGGAGGGGCCCAGCAGGCTCCACCCATTATAGAGAACTACAGGAGGGGGCGGAGACAGGACCAGTCACCCTGCACAAGGAGAGAGAGCAGAGCTGTAGGAGGGACCCAGCAGGCTCCACCCACTATGGAGAACTACGGGAGGGGGGCGGAGACAAGACCAGTCACCCTGCACAAGGAGAGAGAGCAGAGCTGTCGGAGGGGCCCAGCAGGCTCCACCCATTATAGAGAACTACGGGAGAGGGGCGGAGACAAGACCAATCACCCTGCAGAAGGAGAGAGAGCAGAGCTGTGGGAGGGACCCAGCAGGCTCCACCCATTATGGAGAACTACGGGAGAGGGGCGGAGACAAGACCAATCACCCTGCAGAAGGAGAGAGAGCAGAGCTGTGGGAGGGACCCAGCAGGCTCCACCCATTATGGAGAACTACAGGAGGCAGTGGAGACAAGACCAGTCACCCTGCAGAAGGAGAGAGAGCAGAGCTGTCGGAGGGGCCCAGCAGGCTCCACCCATTATAGAGAACTACAGGAGGGGGCGGAGACAGGACCAGTCACCCTGCACAAGGAGAGAGAGCAGAGCTGTCGGAGGGGCCCAGCAGGCTCCACCCATTATAGAGAACTACAGGAGGGGGCGGAGACAGGACCAGTCACCCTGCACAAGGAGAGAGAGCAGAGCTGTCGGAGGGGCCCAGCAGGCTCCACCCATTATAGAGAACTACAGGAGGGGGCGGAGACAGGACCAGTCACCCTGCACAAGGAGAGAGAGCAGAGCTGTCGGAGGGGCCCAGCAGGCTCCACCCATTATAGAGAACTACAGGAGGGGGCGGAGACAGGACCAGTCACCCTGCACAAGGAGAGAGAGCAGAGCTGTCGGAGGGGCCCAGCAGGCTCCACCCATTATAGAGAACTACAGGAGGGGGCGGAGACAGGACCAGTCACCCTGCACAAGGAGAGAGAGCAGAGCTGTCGGAGGGGCCCAGCAGGCTCCACCCATTATAGAGAACTACAGGAGGGGGCGGAGACAGGACCAGTCACCCTGCACAAGGAGAGAGAGCAGAGCTGTCGGAGGGGCCCAGCAGGCTCCACCCATTATAGAGAACTACAGGAGGGGGCGGAGACAAGACCAATCACCCTGCACAAGGAGGGAGAGCAGAGCTGTAGGAGGGACCCAGCGGGCTCCACCCACTATGGAAAACTACGGGAGAGGGGCGGAGACAAGACCAGTCACCATGCACAAGGAGAGAGCAGCAGTGAGCGGTCTTTATTACAGGAAGTCTCACACTGGATTACTGCACAGATATGGAGGAAATACACAAAGCTCACCGACATTCAAGGAAGAATACACAAAGAATGGATTTATTATCCGGGGGGGTTCAGATTTTTTGCACAAACTAAAGTGAACTGGTCTCGGTGCTGCTGTTGAAGTTTCCAGGAAAGGCCCACGGCCTTCAGGTGCCGCCTCCCGCTCAGATGTATGAAGGTGTCATCTCCGATCTTTGGCCCCGAGTGGCCTGCTATTAATCTGACACTGGTGAAGGGTTGGTGATAAGCAGTGACCGGCTGGAATGCCAGGATTCTACTTCTACTTATGTGTTCCCTCTGCAGCCCTCCTCTTCCTTCCTCCGTTGGCATACATGCTAAATGCCATTTTAATTTCTATATTATTGGTAAATGTTTCAATACAACCAAAAAAAATCTTACGACACCCTGCTGGCCTAGGGAGACCACATGTCCCGGATTGCCCGGGACAGTCCCGCATTTTGCAGGTCTGTCCTGGGCACCTTCACAATAGAGTGTCCTGGAATGAAACTGACACAGCAATGGGGGGCAGACTGGGCCCGGGTAGGGTGACCCCATTTTTAAACTACCATTCAGGGACACCCTCCCTTCCCAAAAATCAGCTTGTGCTGTAACGAATCACAGCACAGTGATTGGACACAAGAGGCGGGATTTATGATTTCTCCACTCACAAGCAGGGGGCGGGGATTGTGCTCCTCCAGGCATTCCCGGCCAGGACAAGTACTGTCAGTGAGTAAAGCGGTGATGTGGCGGCCTTTTTTGGGGGAATCAGATTGGCCCGGGGGAGGGGGGTGGCTGAGTCAGTTTCATTCCAGGACACTGTATTGTCCTGGAATGAAGGTGCCCGGGACAGATCTGCAAAATGCGGGACTGTCCCGGGCAATCCGGGACACGTGGTCACCCTAGGCCGGGGGGGGGCAGGCCACTGCATCGCCGCTTTACTCACTGACAGTACTTGTTCTGGCCGGCCGAGACCCATTTTCCCTTGTTCCACCACTGGCTCTACACTGCCAGAACTGGTTGTTAGGACCGCCTGCCGCCTGGGTTTAGCAACCAGTGACATCACAGCACCACAGTGCGAGGCCGAGGCCCCAGCATTCAGAGCGGCAGCACAGGACAGATGACATCCTCGGAGGGATGGGAGGAGGACACACCCTTAGATCTCAGCAGTGGCGGTGCGTCCATAGAGGGCGCCGGAGCGCCGCCCCCTCTCGCTCCCGCACCGCCACTGAAAGACAATACATAGATTCATGCATTGCATGAATCTGTGTATTGTCACCGCTGCCGCGCTGCCCACTATTCATATGGCCGGCCTCCTGGTGAGCGCCGGCCATATGAATTAGAGCGGCGGCCGGCGGTGGGTGTGACTTGGAAGTGCCTATCAGAGCCAGCGGCTCTGATAGGCTTTCCGACTACAGCTCTCACGCCGTATTCGGCTTCCAAAAACTCCTCCCAGGTACGCACGGGGGTGCGTTCCTGGAAGAAGACTGTGTGGAGGTTTCAGCCAATCAGGTTCACCGGATCTGGTTACCGGTAACCTGATTGGCTGAAGCGACATCTAGGGCGGGAGAAGACATCGAGGACGGCGCGGACCGAGGAAGGTAAGTGCAGGGCTTGGGGGGGGGGGGGGGAGACAGGCTGCATTTGGGGGACAAACTGGCTGAATATGGGGGACAAACTGGCTGCATTTGGGGGGAACTGGCTGAATATGGGGGACAAACTGGCTGAATATGGGGGGAACTGGCTGAATATGGGGGGCAAACTGGCTGAATATGGGGGGAACTGGCTGAATATGGGGGACAAACTGGCTGAATATGGGGGACAAACTGGCTGAATATGGGGGGAACTGGCTGTATATGGGGGACACGCTGGCTGCATTTGGGGGGAACTGGCTGTATATGGGGGACAAACTGGCTGCGTTTGGGGGAACTGGCTGTATATGGGGGACAAACTGGCTGCATTTGGGGGACACGCTGGCTGCATTTGGGGGACACGCTGGCTGTATATGGGGGACAAACTGGCTGCATTTGGGGGAACTGGCTGTATATGGGGGGGGGGAACTGGCTGCATTTGGGGGGAACTGGCTGCATATGGGGGGGAACTGGCTGTATATATGGGGGCACACTGGCTGTATATATGGGGACACACTGGCTGTATATATGGGGACACACTGGCTGTATATATGGGGACACACTGGCTGTATATATGGGGACACACTGGCTGTATATATGGGGACACACTGGCTGTATATATGGGGACAAACTGGCTGAATATGGGGGACAAACTGGCTGAATATGGGGGACAAACTGGCTGCATTTGGGGGGAACTGGCTGTATATGGGGGACACGCTGGCTGCATTTGGGGGGAACTGGCTGTATATGGGGGAACTGGCTGTATATGGGGGACACGCTGGCTGCATTTGGGGGGGAACTGGCTGTATATGGGGGACAAACTGGCTGCATTTGGGGGAACTGGCTGTATATGGGGGGAACTGGCTGTATATGGGGGGGAACTGGCTGCATATGGGGACACACTGGCTGTATATATGGGGACACACTGGCTGTATATATGGGGACACACTGGCTGTATATATGGGGACACACTGGCTGTATATATGGGGACACACTGGCTGTATATATGGGGACACACTGGCTGTATATATGGGGACACACTGGCTGTATATATGGGGACACACTGGCTGTATATATGGGGACACACTGGCTGAATATGGGGGACACACTGGCTGAATATGGGGGACACACTGGCTGAATATGGGGGACACACTGGCTGAATATGGGGGACACACTGGCTGAATATGGGGGACAAACTGGCTGAATATGGGGGACAAACTGGCTGAATATGGGGGGAACTGGCTGTATATGGGGGGGGAACTGGCTGCATTTGGGGGGAACTGGCTGTATATGGGGGACACGCTGGCTGCATTTGGGGGGAACTGGCTGTATATGGGGGACAAACTGGCTGCATTTGGGGGAACTGGCTGTATATTGGGGACAAACTGGCTGCATTTGGGGGGAACTGGCTGCATTTGGGGGAACTGGCTGTATATGGGGGGGAACTGGCTGCATTTGGGGGGAACTGGCTGTATATGGGGGCACACTGGCTGTATATGGGGGCACACTGGCTGTATATATGGGGACACACTGGCTGTATATATGGGGACACACTGGCTGTATATATGGGGACACACTGGCTGTATATATGGGGACACACTGGCTGTATATATGGGGACACACTGGCTGTATATGGGGACAAACTGGCTGTATATGGGGACAAACTGGCTATATATATATATATATATATATATATATATATATATATATATGGGCACACTGGCTGTATATATATGGGGGCACACTGGCTGTATATATATGGGGGCACACTGGCTGTATATATATATGGGGGCACACTGGCTGTATATATATGGGGGCACACTGGCTGTATATATATGGGGGCACACTGGCTGTATATATATGGGGGCACACTGGCTGTATATGGGGGCACACTGGCTGTATATATATGGGGGCACACTGGCTGTATATATATGGGGGCACACTGGCTGTATATATATGGGGGCACACTGGCTGTATATATATGGGGGCACACTGGCTGTATATATATGGGGGCACAGTGGCTGTATATGGAAACAAACTGGCTGTATTTGAGTGGGCAAACTGGTGGCGTTTGGGCACAGTGGCTGCGTTTAATGGGTACAGTGGCGGCAATTGATTTTTTATTTTTTTTTCAGTTTGTTTGCGCCCCCCCAAAAATTTTGAGCACCAGCCGCCACTGGATCTCAGGGGTTCATGCTGGGACTTGTAGTCCTTCACTTGGAGGATGTGACCCCCCCCCCAAATGTGAAGGATTACAGGTCCCAGCATTAACCCCTCAGAACTGAAGATGTGACACCCAACAACTAGTGAAGAGCTACAGGTCCCAGCCTAAACCTATGAAATCTATGGGGTCGCACCCTTAGATCTCAGGGGTTCATGCTGGGACTTGTAGTCCTTCACTTTTGGGGCCCCCCAAAAGTGAAGGACTACAGGTCCCAGCATGAACCCGAGAGAGCTGAAAATGTGACCCCCCCCCCCACATGCTTCAGGTGATGCGGTTTGCCGCAATTGCAGCACACCCTGATTTTAGGTACCAAATGAATGGCATCTCCAATGCACGTTCTGCGATTTGTCATTCCCACCTGGGCGCTTTAAAATCGTGGGCAAAACCGCTGCAAATCTGCCCGCGATTCAAAACGCAAAGGCGTAATGCAGCCTATAAAAAGGTGCTGCTCCATTCACATTAGGCAATTATGGAATCCTGGGCAGAAATCGCCGCCATTCCAAAATCGAGGGCCCAAAACGCACAACGCCCGTTTGGGTGGCATTATTGTTAAACGGCGCCTTAAACACGGCGCGATTCTGCCACAACTGTCGAATCAGGAAGCAATCGCACCAAAAATGTGTGTGCGCCGAAGCAAAAAAAGGGTAGCAGACGCTTTTTTTTTGGGGGGAGGGGCAACAAAAAACACGCATAGGGCAGCCCACTGAAGGGAACGGGCTGCCCTATGCGCGACACATGCGTAAATCGCGCTTTTCAAATCGAAAGCTCATTCAACGTGATATCTGAACGGGACTTAAGAGGGGTTGTAAAGGTAAAAGTTTTTTTCACCTTAATGCATTCTATGGTGATAAAACATCTGCGGCTTAGCGGCCCCCCCCCGTTTACTTTTCTGACCCCTGGAAAGTCCCGCGCCGTGAACACGCTTGCTTCTCGGCCAGGCTTCTCGGCTCATTCATTGGTTGATTGAAAGCAGCGCAGCCATTGGCTCCCGCTGCTGTCAATCACATCCAATGATGCGGCGCGCCGGGGGGGCGGGGCCGAGTGATACAGCCCAGCGGCCATAGCCGCTCACTGTATCACGGGAGCGCGCCCGCAAGAAGTCCTCACCATGCTCGCTCGCATGAAGGTGAGGAGTACTTGCGGGGGGGGGGGGGGGGAGCCGAGACAGCCGCGAGGGACCCCAGAAGACCAGGTTCGGGGCCACTCTGTGCAAAACGAGCTGCATAGTGGAGGTAAGTATAAGGCTACTTTCACACTGAGGCGCTGGATGCGCTGGCGGTATAGCGGCGCTATTTTTAGCGCCGCTATACCGTTTTTTTGCCGCGATTTGCGGGTGCTAGCGGGGGTATTTTAACCCCCGCTAGCGGCCGAAAAAGGGTTAAAAACGCCCGCAATAACGCCTCTTTGAGGCGTTTTGCGGGCGTATTAGAGGCGCTACCCCATTGATTTCAATGGGCAGGGGCGCTACAGGAGCGCTATTTTTAGCGCTCCTATTGCGCCTCAAAGATGCGGCTTGCAGGAGTTTTTTGAGCCTCCTGCAAGCGCAACGCTCCAGTGTGAAAGCCCTCGGGCTTTCACACTGGATAGTATTGAGAGGCTTTTTTGGGGCGCATTGCAGGCGCTATTTAGAGCGCAATAGCGCCTGCAAAGCGCCTCAGTGTGAAAGGGGCCTAACATGTTTGTTATTTAAAAAAACACAAAAAAAAAAACAAAGCTTTAGTGTTCCTTTAATTGTTTGGGGGGTTTAAAGTAATTTTGTAGCAAAATTGCAGATATTTTTAACTTTCGTGCAAAAAACTAAAAATAAAAAAAAAATTATGGAAAGTTTTCCCCTGTAGAAGTGGTAAAAGTTTGAATTAAATATAAAAAAAAAAAAAAAAGAAAGTGCCATGACAGGTCCACTTTAAATCTTGAACCCATTACTTCCATTAAACTGAATTTAAAGTTGAATTAATTAAATCAAATAAAATAAATAATTCATTCATTTTATTATGAGAACAATTTTATGATCATCCCTGTTTATCCACAAACAAACGGCTCCGAGCCGGCGAAGCCTCTTATGAAATCTCGCCGTGACCGTTTTTTTGGCCGCATTTTGGAGCGAAAGCTGCTTTGACCACAAACATGACCTATTTTATTTTTATTTTTTTTACAGACATCTCCCGTCCTGCTTCCTCTGGGCCGCGGCGGGAAGGGACCGGCGCGCACAATTGTGCCTTTTGTGCATTCATGCTCGCCGAAATTCCAAGCCCTGCGCCTGGCGGACAAGCGACAATGACCTCGCTTCACCGTGCGGCTGAAGGAGCCCCTTCCAGAGTCGTGGAAAGGGAGGCGGCGCCCGCGGTCAGATGACCGTTTTGTACACTTCAAATATTGCATCCTGATTTTTTTTTTTTAAAGTGACGGAAAAAAAAAGAAAGAAATAAATTGTGTCACTCTGTAAAAGAGAAATTATTTTTCATTTTAAAGGGAAACTCCAGGAAAAAAAAAAAAAATACCCTTAGGCGTAAAAAAAAAAAAAAAAGAAAAAAAACCCTTTCTATTTTCATTACATGGGGGGAGGACCCCCATGTAATGAAAATAGAAAGGTTTTTTTTGTTTTTTTTTGGGGGCATCAACATACTTAAAACATAATTTTCATTACATGCCTTATTTTAGTCCCAGGATGTCATCTCTGGGTCTCTGTACATTTCGGGGGTAAGTGCTACCCCTTTGTCAGGACTTCTCTATGCAATGCGAGCAGATCATGGCAGATGGGAGGGGCCGGCAGGGGGCTGTACATGGCCTACTGAAATTATTATAGCACCCTGCCTCAATACGCCTCAGGTGAGAAGTCCCACCTGCCATGATCTGCCTGCATTGCATAGAGAAGTCATGACAAAGGGGCAGCACTTACCCCCCAAATTTGTGACTCCAATGTTTCTCAACTCCAGTCCTCAAGTACCCCCAACAGGTCATGTTTTCAGGCTTTCCATTATTTTGCACAGGTGATTTGATCAGTTTCAATGCCTTAGTAATTACCATGGCCGTTTAAAAAAAAATCCTGAAAACACGACCTGCTGGGGGTACTTGAGGGCTGGAGTTGAGAAACATTGGAGTAACACATTTCGGGGGTAAGTGCTGCCCCTTTGTCAGGACTTCTCTATGCAATGCAGGCAGATCATGGCTGGTGGGAGGGGCCAGCAGAGTGCTGTACATAGCTTCTTGAAAACATCACAGCCCCCAGACCTCAGCCCTGATGCAAGCAGTGGGAGGAGTTATGCAAATATCAAGACACCTTGATGGGTGGGGTTCAGATGGGTGTAGAGGCACGCTTAGTACTGGAAGGTTGTCACACGTGAGGTTATTATTAAAAATGTTTATTGAAATTCACAGTGAGGAGAAGAGCAACACATTTCGGGAGAAGTGCCTCCCCCTTCATCAGGACTGTGGTGGTGGGTGTGGTCAGACTGACCTGGAATAAAAGGAGATCGTCACACCTGAGGTTATTATTAAGAATGTTTATTGAAATTCACAGGTGATGAGTGGAGCAATGCATTTTATAGGAAGTGCCTCCCCCTTTCCCTGCCTCAGTATTCATTTCAAGAGCCCTCAGCCCTGATGCAAGCAGTGGGAGGAGTTATGCAAATATCAAAACACCTAGATAGGTGGAGGTTTAGATAGGGGTAGAAGGCAGGCTCAGTATGAAAGTTGTCACACCTGAGGTTATTATAAAGAAATGATTATTGGAGTTCATAGGTGAGGAGTAGAGCAACGTGTTTCGGGAGAAGTGCCTCCCCTTCATTAGGACTGTGATGGTGGGTGTACTTAAGACTGACCTGGAACAGGAGATTGTCACACTTGAGGTTATTATTAGGATTTTTTTTTAATTCACAGGTGATGACTGGAGCAACGCATTTTATAGGAAGTGCCTCCCCCTTTCCCTGCCTCAATACTCCTCTCAAGAGCCCTCAGCCCTGATGTAAGCAGTGGGAGGAGTTATGCAAATATCAACACACCTTGATGGGTGGGGTGCAGATGGGTGTAGAAGGCGGCCTCAATATGGAGTGTCGTCACACCTGAGGTTATTAAGCATTGATAATTGGAATTTACAGGTGAGGAGTAGAGCAACGTGTTTTGGGGGAAGTGCCTTCCCCTTCATCAGGACTGTATTAGTTGGTGTGGTCAGGAATGACCTGGAACCGGAGATTGTCACACTTGGTTATTTTTAAAAATGTTTATTGAAATTCACAGGTGATAGGTGGAGCAACGCGTTTCATAGGAAGTGCCTCCCCCTTTCACTGCCTCAATACTCCTCTCAAGAGCCCTTAGCCCTGATTTAAGCAGTGGGAGGGGTTATGTTAATTTCAAAATGCCTTGATGGGTGGGTATCAGTCTTAAGCAGTGGAGGGTTCTATGGCTCTGCTCTCTCTCTCTCTCCTTGTGCAGGGTGACTGGTCTCATCTCTGCCCCCTTCTGTAGTTTTTGTAGTAGGTGGAGCTTGCTGGGCCCCTCCCACAGCGCCGTTCTCCCTCCTTGTGCAGTGTGACTGGTTTTGTCTCTGCCCCCTTCTGTAGTTTTCTGTAGTAGGTGGAGCTTGCTGGGCCCCTCCCACAGCGCCGTTCTCTCTCCTTGTGCAGTGTGACTGGTCTCGTCTCTGCCCCCGTCTGTAGTTTTCTGTAGTAGGTGGAACTTGCTGGGCCCCTCCCACAGCGCCGTTCTCCCTCCTTGTGCAGTGTGACTGGTCTGGTCTCCGCCTCCCTTCTGTAGTAGGTGGAGCTTGCTGGGCCCCTACCACAGCTCTACTCTCTGCACAGGCTTTGTACAGCACAGGGATGATGTCACTGCTACTTTTACAAAGTAATATCTGGGTCTGCAAAAGGCATTCGGTTCACACAAAGTGGGATTTGTATCCAAGGCTACATGTAAATAAAAATATTTTTTTTCACTTATGTAAGCTTGTCATTTCCTATGTTCTGGGAGCTTGGCTGCCATCCCCAGTTACGAGGAAATTCCAGAATAGCGGACGCGTTTTGCTAAAATCAAAAACAGCCACCTCATTGGAAAGGGAAGCGATTGAGCAAAATCCAGGAAAGCAGAAAAAAATAAAAATAAATTTTCAATAATGTCACCATCTTTTTAAACAGAGGGGATGCAGTGTTCCGTGACAAAACCACGCGCGGCCTTCGCCAATCGCGGAAAATTTGTGCGCAAAAATGGAGAATGAAACAGGAGACCCGGCCGCTAAAGAGGACATCCCTTTATAAACAAAGAGCCGTCTGGAGGACCGAGAATTAGGAGGGGCGGTAGAGACTGTGCTAAATATACTTCCTTCTTTCCCCCTATGGGGGTCATTAACAGGTTGCGCTTTTCTTGCTTTGATGTTTATGGTAAATCGCAACTTTTTTCTTTTGCTGCTGGTTGCTGACGTTTTTCAGTTTTTCCAATCAATCTTAATTGCCGTTTAAAAAAATAAATAAAAAAAATTATTAAAACTCTAATGGTGGCCATACATGATCGACCACATAACTTGCGCTAAAAATTGATCGCACGGCAAACATAATTTGACCGATGTTCTGAAAATCTCAAACAATTACACTCATAAATCGATGGTATTGGGTGGATCGGGCCGAAGCACAGGTTTCCTTTTCTGCTCCCAAGCGGTCAACCACAGGATACGCTTTTTTGTGCGCATTCACAAAACGCAAGCAAAAAAAGCGTGATGTCCCGTATGGTCAAAAAAATGCGCAAAGCTTCTTTTCTGCTCCTGAACGATCAGAATTGGTGAACCACAGGAATCGCTTTGAGTGCTAAAAACACGACCCTGTACGATCATGCGGTTATTTTCCCGCCATAACCAATCAAAACCGCCACCGGACGCTTATCGCTTGGCCGTACCATTTTTGTTTCAGAGTTTATCGCACTGTGTATGGCCACCATGGGGCTGCATGCATACCTTGGTGTTTTGTGTGCGTTTACGAAACGCAAGCAGGCGCGTGATTTCACGCACAGTCCAAAAAAAGCACCAAGCTTCTTTTCTACTCCAGAGCTATCGGAAGTGGTGAACCACAAGAACCGTTTTGAGTGCAAAAAAAAAAAAAACACACTCTGTACGATCATGGGGTTATTTTCCCCCCATCTATGCCTTCACGAAACGCAAAGCAGACGCGCGATTCCACGCGCGGTCAAAAACGCGCGAAGCTTAATGCCCAAAAATTCATGACCTATTTTGGCGCGTTTGTCATGCGTAGGGCAGCTTATTGAAAACAAATGGCCTGCCCCGTGTGTGCAGCGTGAAAATGCGAAAGAAATGTGCAAAAAATGGCACGCAGAAATGTGCGTTCACGGTACGCTAGTCTTAAGAGATTTGGCAAAATTCACATTTGCCAAGGTCTTTGTCGCAGTCCCCGGGGTCACTGTCATTCCTGGCTATGGCCCGCACATATCAGGACCTTATTTCGGGAGACTCAACCAGGTCACTGGTTCCACCCACTTTCTAGGTGGTCCTGCCTAGATCACACCCACTTTCTTCAAACTCCCACCCCCATATTATGCCGGAACCACCTACTTGCAGCTGTGCTTCATTTGGCGATACCTTTTTTATTATTATTATTTATTTTTATTTTTTTGGGTTACTGCACGTGCTCAGTAGCTGTGATCCCAGGACACAGCACGGGACACAGCTCATAGATGGGGGACTGTCTTGGCAAATCTGGGACAGTTGACCTCTAGGCAAAAAACTCTGCTGTCCTCCTCCAGGCAGGGTCGGTGCTACCACTAGGCAAACTAGGCAGCCGCCTAGGGCGCACTGCTGCCTAGGGCGCCCGGCCACTGGTGTTCCTACTCTCTTTTCTCTGCAACAAGCAACTAAGTCTCAGCATCAGCAGGCAGCCGCCGCTCCGTTCGTACATAGTGTCAGAGGCGCAGTGGCGGCAGAGGACTGTGTCCTATACTCCCGAATGAATGGAAGCAAGCAAACATTCATTGATGGGCGCTGGTGAGGCTGCATTTGATGGGCGCTGGTGAGGCTGCATTTGATGGGCGCTGGTGAGGCTGCATTTGATGGGCGCTGGTGAGGCTGCATTTGATGGGCGCTGGTGAGGCTGCATTTGATGGGCGCTGGTGAAGCTGCATTTGATGGGCGCTGGTGAAGCTGCATTTGATGGGCGCTGGTGAAGCTGCATTTGATGGGCGCTGGTGAAGCTGCATTTGATGGGCGCTGGTGAAGCTGCATTTGATGGGCGCTGGTGAGGCTGCATTTGATGGGCGCTGGTGAGGCTGCATTTGATGGGCGCTGGTGAGGCTGCATTTGATGGGCGCTGGTGAGGCTGCATTTGATGGGCGCTTCATTTAAAAGGTGGGGTATACATGGGCAGGACAAAGGGGGTGGAGTCCGGGGTGGAGCCAAGGGGGGTGTGGCAAAATGAGGTTTCGCCTAGGGTGTCAAAAATCCTTGCACCAGCCTTGCCTCCAGGCTTTGTGCCCGGATTAAACACTGAGCAGGTAGACTAATCCTTGTAGGCATCTCAAGGTGCCACCTTCACCGCCAGTCCACTCTAAAAGTTATGACGTTATGAGACGGAAAACAGGACGTGGACGGGTTATCAGGAACAGGAAAAAAACGGCGATAACACTTGAGATAGCCGGCTCACAAGGACAAGCTGTGGTGGAGAAGGCCGCAGTAGCCTGGAGTCCTCCTCAAGAGATTTTTTCACCCCAAGAACTGACACTCGCTAGAAAGTTTTAGTTTGTGGCCCATTTTTTCAGAAACGAATGCAGACCACAGTGGGTCAAAATCCCAGGAGCTATTACGACTACGACAATAAGCCCATAGTCTTCTTAGATCACAAATCCTCCAATATCAACGGATAATTTATTTTCAGAACTTTATTGAACATGACAAAGGTTACAGACGAAGCCAACGCGTTTCGGGGGAGCAGCCTGTTCCCCCGAAACACATTGGCTTCATCTGTAACCTTTGTCATCTTCAATAAAGTTTCAGGTACAGGCTGTCCCATGTCAAAATCCCAGGGGCTACTATGATCACCATGACCGCTGGCGACAATAAGCCCAAAGTCTTCTTAACCCATTGGCGCCGGCGCCTCTCGGCCCATTTAAGGGGTTTAAGATGCCGGGAGGCGGGGGTTTATGGTCATGTGTCATAATCACGCAATTTGCCATTTGGCTAAAGCCTTGGTGATTTCACCTGGAATGCCGGCTCCGCGGCCAATCAGGCGACAGCACCCCTGATCAAGCACTGCGGCCGAAGGTGAACAGCTCTCCTAATTGGGGCCTCTTTAAATGGAGAAGTGGCACCACAAACTATTCCAAATCATGTCAAAAAAACGCACATTGGGGCGCCATCATTCGTATTGGCACCCCAAAAACGCAGTGCGATTCTACCGCGACAGAAATGCGCATTTAAAAAATTGCACTAAGCTTGCAACCATAAAAAAAAGGAGCAGGAGCTTCCTTTGGGCAACAAACGCACATTGGGCAGCCCATTGAAGCGAACAGGCTGCTCTAGGCGCGACGCGGGGAAACGCGTGTAAATCGCGCCTTCAGAATCACAAAACAGGAATGCTTGTGACGATATCTGAATTGGGACATATTCACATAGAGCGATTTGCGCATTTTGCCGCAATTTGGAATTGCAGGCAGAATTGCGGCATTTCTGAACGCAATGCCAAATTCTGGCAAAACGCGCTTTTGGGTAGCATTATAAACAGAACCTCACAGCACGGTGCAATTTTGCCGCGATGGTCGTGCGACAGAAAAACGCATTTAAAAATTGCGTTAAACTTTGTCGCCCCAAAAAAGGGAGCAGGAGTTTCTTTTGGGTGACAATGCACAGAAGGCAGCTCCATTGAAGCGAACAGGCTGCGCAAGGCGCGACGCGGGGAAACGCGTGTAAAACGCGCTTTCAGAATCGCAAAACAGGAATGCTTGCGACGATATCTGAATGGGGCCATATTCACATAGAGCGATTTGCGCATTTTGCCGCAATTTGGAATTGCAGGCAGAATTGCGGCATTTCTGAACGTAATGCCAAATTCTGGCAAAACGCTCTTTTGGGTACCATTATAAACAGAACCTCACAACGCGGTGAAATTTAGCTGCGATGGTTGTACGACAGAAACACGCATTTAAGCTTTGTCGCCCAAAAAAGGGCGCAGGAGCTTCTTTTTGGGTGACAAAACGCACAGAAGGCAGCGCCATTGAAGCGAACAGGCTCTGGGCGCGACGCGGAGAAACGCGCGTAAATCCCACTTTCGAAAATCGCAAGCAGGAACGCTCGTGCCTGCAACACGATATCTGAATGAGGCCCAATTTACATAAAAAGCGATTTGCGCATTTTGACCGCAATTTTGAATCGCAGCGTTTCTGCCCGCAATGCCAAATGGTGGCAAAACGCGCTTTTGGGTGCCATTTATTCTTAATGGAACCTCAAAACGTGGAGCGATTCCGCTGCGATTTTCGTGAGACAGAAACACGCATTTAAAAAAAAAAAAAAAAAAAAATCACACTTAAGTTTGTCGCCCCCAAAAAGGGAGCAGAAGCTGTTTTTGGGGCGACAAACGCGCAGAAGGCAGACCATTGAAGCGAATAGGCTTCTCTAGGCGCAACGTGCGGAAAAGGCTTGTAAATTGCGCTTTCAGGAACGCAAGCTGAAACGCGGCGGTACATATTATTTGAAGCGCCGTCACTTTAAATAAGGCGTTCAGCTGTGTGAAGCAGACGGGACGGATCTGGAGGCGGGTTTGCTTAACGCGACCGACCTTATTACGGCATACAACCACTTCCTGCCCGTCACCGCGAGACAATTGCGTGCGCGTCCCCCTCCCCCGCTGTGACTCAGACACCCACATGGTTTTGTCATAAGAAAAGTTGGGGGATTTTGTTTTGTTTGGATACAATTGTAGCAATCAAAGGATACTTTTCAAATCGTTACATTAAATCTAAAAGATTCTTTATTTTACTCTGGGAAGAACAATAGGGGTGAACTTAGGTACCCGTGATCCGGCCAATCAGCGGCGACCGGGGCATTCCTCGCCACACTAAGGGATGCTCCTGACCAGTGGCGGCTGCTGTTCAAATTTTTTTTTGGGGAGGGGGGGGGGGCGCAAACAAACGAAAAAAAAAAAACACATCAATTGCAGCCTCACTGTGCCCATCAAACGCAGCCACTGTGCCATAAAATTGTCGCCACTGTGCCATGCCATCAAACGCAGCCACTGTGCCATGCCAAACGCAGCCACTGTGCCCATCAATTGTCGCCACTGTGCCATGCCATCAAACGCAGCTACTGTGCCATCAATTGTCACCACTGTGCCCATCAATTGAAGCCACTGTGCCATGCCATCAATTGTCACCACTGTGCCATGCCATTGTCGCCACTGCGCCCATCAATTGTTGCCACTGCGCCATGCCAAACGCAGCCACTGTGCCATCAATTGTCGCCACTGTGCCTTGCCATCAATTTTCGCCACTGTGCCATGCCAAATGCAGCCACTGTGCCATCAATTGTCGCCACTGTGCCATGCCAATCGCAGCCACTGTGCCCATCAATTGTCGCCACTGTGCCATGCCATCAAACGCAGCTACTGTGCCATCAATTGTCACCACTGTGCCCATCAATTGAAGCCACTGTGCCATGCCATCAATTGTCACCACTGTGCCATGCCATTGTCGCCACTGCGCCCATCAATTGTTGCCACTGCGCCATGCCAAACGCAGCCACTGTGCCATTAATTGTCGCAACTGTGCCATGTCAATTGCAGCCACTGTGCCCATCAATTGTCGCCACTGTGCCATGCCACCAAACGCAGCCACTGTGCCAGCAATTGTCGCCACTGTGCCCATCAATTGTCGCCACTGTGCCATGCCCAACGCAGCCACTGTGCCATCAATTGTCGCCACTGTGCCATGCCAATTGCAGCCACTGTGCCCATCAATTGTCGTCACTGTGCCATGCCATCAAACGCAGCCACTGTGCCATCAATTGTCGCCACTGTGCCCATTAAATGCCGACACTGTGCCATGCCATCAATTGTCGCCACTGTGCCATGCCATTATCGCCACTTTTCCCTATCAATTGTCGCCACTGTGCCATGGCAAACCCAGCCACTGTGCCATCAATTGTCACCACTGTGCCATGCCAATCGCAGTCACTGTGCCCATCAATTGTCGCCAATGTGCCATGACATCAATTGTCGCCACTGTGCCATGCCATTGTCGCCACTGTGCCCATCAATTGTCGCCACTATGCCATGCCAAACGCAGCCACTGTGCCATCAATTGTCGCCACTGTGCCATGCCAAGCACAGCCACTGTGCCATGCCATTGTCGCCACTGTGCCCATCGATTGTCGCCACTGTGCCATGCCAAATGCAGCCACTGTGCCATCAATTGTCACCACTGTGCCATGCCAATCGCAGCCACTGTGCCCAATTGTCGCCAATGTGCCATGCCATCAAACGCAGCCACTGTGCCATCAATTGTCGCCACTGTGCCCATCAATTGTCGCCACTGTGCCATGCCATCAATTATCGCCACTGTGCCATGCCATTGTCGCCACTGTGCCCATCAATTGTCGCCACTGTGCCATGCCAAACGCAGCCCTGTGCCATGCCAAACGCAGCCACTGTGCCATGCCATTGTCGCCACTGTTCCCATGAATTGCCACGAGTTTGCCCCTAAAATGCAATGCATGAATGTATGTATTGTGTTTCAGTGGCGGTGCAAGAGCGAGAGGGGGCGGGGCTGCTGCTCCCTCTATGGACGCACCACCACTGCTCCTGACCTCATTGACCCAACAGGACCACATGGGTGTACACCAAAATTACATACTCTGATTTCACCGCACACTGTGAGCTTCTCACAGCGTGCCTTAGAAGCTGCAGCAAATCAGATAGAGCCCCGCCTGTATTCCTGGCTGGAGGGCGATCGGCATCCTCCAGCCCTTTCCTCTATTGGATTTTAGTTCTGCCGATCACAGAGGCTCAGCCTCACATACAATTGGAACGCCCAGCTCGTCAGACTGACCCTCCACCCACACGCCAGTTCTCCACCTTGACAGCCAATATTTAACTAACAGTACCAGGTCAGTCCTGGCCAACCCCATCATCACAGTCATGACGAAGGGGCAGCACTTACCCCCGAAATGTCTTACTCTACTCCTCACCTGTGAATTTCAATAAACATTCTTAATAGGAAACTCAGGTGAGACGACCTTTTTATACTGAGCACACCTCTACACCCATCTGAACCCCACCCATCATAGCATTTTGATATTTGCATAACTCCTCCCACTGAATCAGGGCTGAACGCTCTGGAGAGGAGTGCCGATTATGCTTTCAGTGGGCCATGCACAGCCCCCTTCTGGCCCCTCCCACCAGCCATGATCTGCCTGCATTGCATAGATAAGTCTAGACAAAGGGGTAGAGCTTACCCCCGAAATGTGTTACTCTACTCCTCACCTGTGAATTTCAATAAACATTCTTATTAATGGCCTCAAGTGTGAGGACCTTCCATACTGAGCACACCTCTACACCCATCTCAACCCCACCCATCAAGGTGTTTTAATATTTGCATAACTCCTCCCATTGCTTACATCAGGGTTGAGGGCTCTGGAGAGGAGCATTGATGAGGTTTTCAGGAAATTCTGTAAAGCACCCTGCTGGCCCCTCCCACCAGCCATGATCTGCCTGCATTGCATAGAGAAGTCCTGAGAAAGGGGTACTACTTACCCCCGAAATGTGTTGCTCTACTTATCACATGTGAATTTTAATAAGCATTCTTAAAAATAACCCCAAGTGTGACGACCTTTCATACTGGAGCACGCCTCTACACCCATCTCAACCCCACCCATCGAGGCGTTTTAATATTTGCATAGCTCCTCCCACTGCTTACTTTAGGATTGAGGGCTCTGGGGAGGAGTATTGATGTTTTCAGGAAGCTCTGTAAAGCACCCTGCTGGCCCCTCCCACCAACCAGGGCCGATCCTACCATGGGTCCCAGTGGGACTATTGGACCCAGGCAGCACTTTGAGAGGGGCAGCAAAATGAACCACGGCCACCTCTCCTTCTCTTCTATATACCCAGCAAATTGACGACCAAGATTTTTTCCAGCAGTTTTGGGTGTCGTGATGACAACTGCCCCCCGGGCCACTCCGCCTACCCCTATATTACCCTAGCCTGTCTATAAACTACCCCAGCCTGTCCCCATACTACCCCAGCCTGTCCATAAACTACCCCAGCCTGTCCATAAACTACCCCAGCCTGTCCATAAACTACCCCAGCCTGTCCATAAACTACCCCAGCCTGTCCATAAACTACCCCAGCCTGTCCATAAACTACCCCAGCCTGTCCCCATACTACCCCAGCCTGTCCCCATACTACCCCAGCCTGTCCCCATACTACCCCAGCCTGTCCCCATACTACCCCAGCCTGTCCCCATACTACCCCAGCCTGTCCCCATACTACCCCAGCCTGTCCCCATACTACCCCAGCCTGTCCCCATACTACCCCAGCCTGTCCCCATACTACCCCAGCCTGTCCCCATACTACCCCAGCCTGTCCCCATACTACCCCAGCCTGTCCCCATACTACCCCAGCCTGTCCCCATACTACCCCAGCCTGTCCCCATACTACCCCAGCCTGTCCCCATACTACCCCAGCCTGTCCCCATACTACCCCAGCCTGTCCCCATACTACCCCAGCCTGTCCCCATACTACCCCAGCCTGTCCCCATACTACCCCAGCCTGTCCCCATACTACCCCAGCCTGTCCCCATACTACCCCAGCCTGTCCCCATACTACCCCAGCCTGTCCCCATACTGCCCCAGCCTGTCCCCATACTACCCCAGCCTGTCCCCATACTACCCCAGCCTGTCCCCATACTACCCCAGCCTGTCCCCATACTACCCCAGCCTGTCCCCATACTACCCCAGCCTGTCCCCATACTACCCCAGCCTGTCCCCATACTACCCCAGCCTGTCCCCATACTGCCCCAGCCTGTCCCCATACTGCCCCAGCCTGTCCCCATACTGCCCCAGCCTGTCCCCATACTGCCCCAGCCTGTCCCCATACTGCCCCAGCCTGTCCCCATACTGCCCCAGCCTGTCCCCATACTGCCCCAGCCTGTCCCCATACTGCCCCAGCCTGTCCCTATACTACCCCAGCCTGTCCCCATACTACCCCAGCCTGTCCCCATACTACCCCAGCCTGTCCCTATACTACCCTAGCCTGTCCCTATACTACC